>PVJI01008297.1:0-72085 GCA_004026765.1 Micronycteris hirsuta | reverse complement strand
CCTTGGGCCAAAGCGGCAGCCGCAGCCCCAGAGCCCTGCGGCTGCCTGTCGGTGGACAGCCCCCCAGCTCCTAACCGAGAGGGGGGACCCTAAAGGATTGACCCATCAGACCGGTGTCTCATCCCAAGGCCCTGGCAGCAGCAGGCTCCGACTGGGCGCTTGGGGGAAGCAGGAGCCTGTTCGGCCCCTTGGCTTCCCCACGAGGCTTCCCAGCAATTTTCCTTGTTTTGTTCCCAAAGGGGACTGGGCATGTACCTGTGATTCTCCACATGCCCACGTTCCCAGGCAGCGCCTGTGGTGCCAAAAAGTGACCCGATGGACAGAGCTGGAATCCCGCCTGTGTCTTTTATTAGCTGTGTGGCCTTGGGCAAATCACACAGTCTCCCAGCCTCAGTTGCCCTGCCTGGGAAGTGGGAGAATAATGAGGGTTTCCCGCATTGAGAAATCCGTGAGGACGGAGGAGAGGGGTGTGGCCCTGCGTGGGGGTGGGCAGCCAGGCAGAGTGTCGGGGTAGCACCTGTCGGCCTGCTTTGTTCTCTGAAACAGTTTGCTCTCCTTTTCCATGCCTTCTCTCCCCAGGGTGGTCAGGTAGGAGCAGCCTCCTCCTTTGCTTTAGTAGACCTGCCCTCGTCCCGTTGGAAGCTGGGCAGGCTGCTGGCTGGGACCAGGGCCCGAAGGCCTGGAAGTTCTTGGTAATGGAGGTGGGCAAACAAGCTTTTCACGATCTTATTTTTGCTTCTTTTGAAAAGAATTTTTGTACTTTCCCTTTAGATTCTGACATCTTGGACACATATACCTGCACTTTGAAGGCAGTGAGCTCAGGCAACAGAAAGGGGAAGGATGGAGCGGGGTCCACCAGGAGCAGAAGCGGCACCGTTCTGGATATCGCTTTAGCCTCCAGGTACCTAATCAAGAAAGGCCAGCAAGACCGGCAGGCACCCTTGCTTTATCTTTCCTCCCAAACGGATGTGCTTCCTCTCACCAGAAGTGGCTGTCCTTAGGACAGGACTCCGAGGGGAACTTGTGGCGTGGGCTCCCACGGAACATAACGGGCAAATGTCCTCAGCAATAGATAACGCAGAAAGGAATAACCATTCTTCCAGCAGCGTTTTTTATCTCAATGTCCAGGAAAAGTAGGGAGATTGTCCTTTCCCTTCATGGCTCTCATTGCAATAGTATTGAAATCAATATTTGTGTAGTGATTGATTAAAGCCTGTTAACCCTACCACTTGTAAGCTTTATGCAGGGCCTGGAGCCTCTGTAGCCAACCACAGGATGCCGTCTGGGGCGGGCAAAGGGATTTTGTTATGCCGATTGGTTGGATGTGGCTCATGTGCCTCCTGCTGGCCAATCACTTTGTGGGGAAGAGTGGCTCAGGGCTATGGTTGGCCAGGCTGGAGTCACAGGCTGCACCTCAGAAGGGTAAAAGGGGAGCTTCACCATCTTAAGGAATACTCACCACCCTCCCTCAGGAATAGTTTCTGCTGTCCTGGAGCAAGGCCTCTGGGCTGCTGGTGGCAGGGGACGCGTTGGCTTGCAGAACGGTCCCTGCTCTGTGAAGGTTCTCAGAGAACTGCTATAGGCGTTGGGAAGGAGTCCACTCCAAAGTGATGGGGAGGCATTGGCTCTGTCGGGAGAGTCTGAAGTCCTTCAGGATCAGTCCTGCACTCATCTGTTGGGGGACGTGGGGAGCTGTCTGGCAGTGGCGCAGGGACAATTGTCTCCCTGTGGGGATGGGTCCACAGAGCAGGAAAGGGCATCTGTTTGAACTCCCTTTTTCATCCGTGGAGTTTGAGGCTCTAAAGTTAGAGAGGAACCCCTAGAATGAGGTAAGGTATTAATTTATTTAATCATTTTTATACTGCACTTTGAGCTTCCTGGCAGCCAAAGCAAAAATAGAAACCATTTGGGTATCTCAAGTTTTTTTTTTTTTTTCCCCATTGGAATAGTGGAAAGAGCCCTGGTCAGGGACCTTCCTGGACTGGCCTCTATCAGGTCAGCAGAAGCTTAGAGAGAACATATTTTGTGCCTGTGATGGCAGAGGTACAAAGATGGCTGGCCCCTGCTCTTTGGGTTGAGTCAGGGAGGCAGACACACCAACCCATAAACACGTGGGAGTGCAGTGCTGGAGAGGAAGTCAGAAACCTGGTGTTGAAGAGCCATGAGTGATATTAAGTTTGCCTGGGACAGTTTTTTACCCCCAACACCCCCTCCTTGGGAGAGCGCTGGGACAGGTGGGAAGGCGGCGGATGGGTGAAGAGAAAGTTGGTGAACTAAGTGGGAGCCTGGTACCACAGGGTTTCCTGACCCAGGTTGGAGGGGCGGGGTGGGACGCCATCCTGAAGGCAGAGAGGAGCAGGCCAAAGGTTTAAACAGTGAGAGATCTGGTCAGAGGCGTGTTTCAGTAAGGCCGTTCTGTCTGGCCAGTGGAGGGTGGATTTGAGGAGGTGAGAGGAGAGTGGGGTATTGTGACCTCATTCACTCAGCCACTCCATCCATCTGTTTCTTTTCTGTCGGTCTGTCCCTCCACCCTTAGCACAGGACACCACAGCTTGGTACGGGAAGTATGAAAGTGAGAAGTTATGGCTCCTGCCTTTCTAGAAGTGCCCCTAGGGGGCCTCAGTTTACCCTCCTGGGAGCCCAGTCTGCCTCTCTCATCCTCTCGGGTTCTGTGGCCCGTGTCTCAGCAGCGTCCGGATGTCTGCTTGCTGGGTGCTCGGGGCGAAGGGGCACGGCCGCTACCGCAGACAGACGGTTTGGGCAGCCAGCGCGGTGAGCAGCCCCGTCGGAAGCTTTTAAAATAATTATTCCTGCCTGCTCTGGCTGCCTGGCTGACAGCAGCCTGTTAGCCCCGAGTCGGAAATTCTGAATTGTTTCACGACAATTGAAAACAAAATTGGAGGCCAGGAGGCAGCTGCCCATGAAATATTGATGTTTGCTCGGTGCCGTGGGGATGCTCCCCCTCAGCCGGGGACCGTGGGGGCACAGGGCTGGTGGCTGCAAAGTGACTGCGGTTTCCCCTGGGGCTCCTTGGGCCGGCTACCCTGTGAGGAGATGGGAGTGTGTTTTTGTGTAGTATTGCGAGGGTGGCTTGGGGACCCACACTATTGTCAGGGCTGTTCGGGACAGAACCTGGGGGCTTGAGATGTGCGTTCGCGGTCCGCTCTCAGCTTTTTTGGTGCTCAGGCTGGTCTGGCTCAGACTGGGCGGGAATCCCAGCTCTGCCCCCGTCCTTGTGAACCTCGTGTTCTCAGCTGTTCAGTGGGGGCTGGGGCAGGGCTGGGAGGTAGAGGGGTGCCCCTTTGTGTCAGGCCTGGCCTCTGACACAGGCTTGCAAATTCATCAGAAGGAGCCCTTGGTAGGTCCTGGGTCAGCCTGGGGCCAATGATGGGACCGGATGCCCTGGGCGTTGCGGTCCCTTCTGTTCTGTACAGTGCTTTGAAATACGTTGTGTTTTCCCCTTCCCTGCAAACCCTAAATGAACATCAGCGCTGGGAAGGCATGCTGGCCTGGAAGTGCCCTCTGCAGGGTGAGGTGCCCTGGGGGCTTGATAGGGGACCCGCATTGCAGGCTCGGGTCTCTGCTCATTGAGACGAAGCTCAGCCATGGCCGAGGAAGCCAATGGGTCGTGGCTGCTGGCTTCCTGCCTTCAGAACCTGTCCAGGACGGCTGCTGTGGGAGCCCTTGACTTGCCAGCAATAGTGACTGGCTTACTTATCCTGGAGGTGGTGCTTACCCATTTTACAGAGAGGAACATGGAGGCCATACTGCATTCCTTGTTTCCACATGCAGTCATTGGGCTCCCGCTCTGTGGTCTGGCACTGGCAGGGCCAGGGCCTTGGGGATGATGACCCTTCCAGGGCGACCCTTCCTGAGGGGCTGGATCTAAAGATGATGCATCTGTTAGAAGCAGGGCAGGTCCGGAGCTGTGGGAAACAGAACATGGGCCCCAAACTTAACCTGGGGGGTCAGGGCAGGTTTCCTGGAGGACGTGGCCTTCCCCTTGAGCTGTGGGTATAGCAGGAGTTTGCTCTGCAGCCAGAGCGGGGGTAGAACCGCAACAAAGCCGGTGAAAGGCAGGCTCAGTCTGGATATCTTGTCACCTGAGGATGCTCCCCTCAGTCCTCCTCACCAGGTGCCACGAGGAGCACCCTAAGGGGAAGGGCTTTTGCAGCTCCCGCAGGCTGGGTCCTTTGCCTGAGGGCCTCTTCGGGCTTTGTGTTCTTCACTCAAGAAACAATAAATTGGATTAATTCTAGCAGCAGGGCACGTTTTTCCAATGGAACTTGTACCAGGACCTATACTGGCTAAATACAGTGCTGCTCTGGTTGAGGGTGTAGATGTGAGCTCATCTGCCCCTCCCCACACCCTCTTCTTGCCCTAAGGCACCCTGATGAGCCCTAGGGCTCCCCGGGCCACCGCTTGCAAGCTGCGGGGTGAGGAGCCTCTCCCCAGTCCCTGGGCGTCCTGCACTCAGGATGGCCAAGGTGTCCCATTTCCATCCAGGTGGAAGGACCACCGTGGGCCTCCTGTTTCTTGTTCCTTTTACACTTCCCAGGAGCCACATGTGAGCCAAGTCTGCAAGCACATATTAAATACCTACTGGATGCATGCAGAGGGGCGAAGGCTGTCTGAGCACCAGCTGTAGGTGAGGTCCCTGCGAGGCCCTTTGTGTTGGGCCATTCCCTGCCGGCCTGTTTTACAGATGAATGAGGGAGTGGAGGGCTGGGAGGGGCCTGGGACTTGCCCAAGGTGCTGAATGACAGTAACAACAACTCCTGCCCCCGTGGACGGAGCGCTGGGCTGTGCCAGGCCTTGGCTGACATCTTCCTGCGCATCAGCTCCTTAGTTCTCAGGGCAAACCTATAGAGCAGGTGCTGGGTCCCTCCCCAGGGATCAGAGGAGTGCAGGCCCAGAGAGGTGAGGACCTGCTTGGACCCTGGACCTGCGCCCACTCGGGCCTCTCCCTCTGTTCTGGCCCTACCTGGTGCTGAGGGTCTGAGGCAGCTACAGGTGGATGAGCTCTCTCCCATCTGTTCCCACTGTGCATGTAGGGAAACTGAGGCCCAGAGACCTACTCCCCTCAGAACATCTTGCCCTCTGGGGCCTCCCTTTGACACAGGCCTCCATCTGTGTGCGCCCTGGCACTGACTAGGAGACCAGAGTCTGGCAGAGTAGCCACCTCTCTGGGGGCTGTCTGTCCATCCAGTAGCTTGGACCAGGGCATATTGACCTCGGCCGGCTGGGCGGCACCATCCCAAGGAGTTCAGGATGCATGGAGGCCAGATCTGGGGGAGCATGGGGGCCAGTGGTGGCTGCTCGCGCTTCCCCTGCCCTCTGCTCCTCACACTCAGCTACCCCCCAGATTTTGAGTCCTTGCGCTTCCCCCGCCTCCCCTCTCCCACACACTCCAAACTCAGTGCCACGGAGGTGTGACCAGGGGTGACGAGGCTGACCGACAGTGCTTGCATGGGGCTCTGGCCCTGGGGGGCATGTGTGATGCCAAGGCCAGTGGCGTTTCAGGCAGGGTGGAGGGAGGGACTCCCACACTGGTGCACCTGTGGCAGGGGCTCGGGGTTGCAGAGGACGGGGGCGCCCACCGAGCCTTCGGGGCAAAGCTTGTCTGTGCACAGAGGCCAGATCGCTGCTGAGCAGACAAACACAAAACAAGGGACAAGTCTCAACACATGTCACCAAGTCCCTGGGTGACTTGGAGGTTGGGAGCTGGCTCATTCGGCAGAAGGAAGGGGAGGGCAGCCCCCAGAGGGCCGTGAATAGCAAGGCGGAAGGGGCGGCCGGCCCGAGGCTCCATGGGGCCCAGTCCCAGGCCTGTGACCCCACTGAGGATTCGTCCATCTTCTCCACAGACTTTGGGCCTGCTGGCCGAGCACCTGGACCACGAGCCTCATCTCCCTGGGAACCGCTGGGTGGTGGGCCATCAAGGGGCCTGGGTGTGCTGGGAGCCAGTGTGACCTGTCCATCCCAAGGTCCCTTTTCCTCTAGGGACAAGGAAGTTTGGCTCTGTGGCAAAGCTCCCACGGAGACAGAGCTGGGCTGGCACTATCCCCTGGGACCTGTGGCACCTGCATGTACCCAGATTGAATCTCCCCTCCACCCAAGGGTGCACTGTGTCTCTGCCCACAGTCTGGAGAGACATGCCACCTGCTTCTTCATGGGATGGGGACAGAGCAGAAGACGTAGAGGGTGGCAGGGCAAGACACTTTCTTTTTTCAAAAGATATTTTATTTATTTATTTTTAGAGAGAGGGGATGGGAGGGAGAAAGAGAGAAAAACGTCAATGTGTGAGAGAAACATCGATCGATTGCCTCTTGTTCACGCCCCGGCCAGGGATTGAACCTGCAACCCTGGGGAATGTGCCCTGAAGGGGAATCAAACTGGTGACCTTTCGCTTTGTGGGATGACGCCTAGGTCTCTGAGCCACACCAGTCAGGGTGACACTTTCCCTCCTCGGGCCTCAGTTTCCTCAACTTATCTCCGGCCAGCCCCTGCCCCAGGGCTCCTGTGGGCATCCGGGGGCCGAGCTGGCCTGGGAATTGGAGGGGCTCCTGGAGGGGCTGCCTCTTGCACTGAGTCTTGAGATACAGGCAAGACTTTCTTCCGATCACGTGGGGGGGGGGGCGCATCCATCCAGGGCAGTGCACAGAACAGCTGAGCCCGCAGGGGAGCGCGGGGCATGTTCGAGTGCCTGTGAGTTCGGTTTGGCTCTGTGTGGCCGAGCCTGGGTGCTTAGGGGGTGTGAGTGGGAGCTAGGCTGAGAGGACATCTGGGCTTCAAACGCCAGGACAAGGGATTCGCCCAGGGAAATGGGAGTCACGGATGGTGACCGAGCTGGAAAGTGGCCTGAGCAGGGCTCTGCTTTGGATGGTGGGGAGGGCGCATGAGACCGCTGAGGCAGGTCTGGGGGAGAGGCTGGAGGCGGACTGCAGGGTGCCCGGGCTTCCTCTTCTGCTCCTGCCTCCTCTGGGCTGGGGAAGGAAGCCCTGGACTGGGGCGGGAGTGGGGCCAGGGGAGGCCAGACCCTGGCTTTCCCTCTGATTACCCAGCCTGCTTCACTGGGCTGGGCTCCTTTCTTTCCGAGTGGGGGCAGCCCGCAGCCCTGGCCTCTGGACCCTCGGGCCCCACACCAGGGCGCTGTCTCTCCATGCTTGCCCACTGACTCTGCATCCAGTATTCTCCAAGGAGCCCATGTCAGGGGCCCTCGGGACGGGGAAGGTGGCCAGGAGGCTCAGCAGATGAAGCTTAGGTGCCGTTTGCCTTCCTGGGCCCTGTCCTAGGCCCACCTGAGTTACTGTCCAAGCTTCTTTGGCTGTGCACCTCACTTCAGGGTCGGGGTTGGGGCTGAGGCCTCAGGGCCTAAGACAGGAAAGAAAGGACTTACCCAAGGTCGTGTGTGCGCCTTCATTCAGCAACTTTGGGCGCCCCCCTGGGCAGGGGTCCACCAGTGGCAATGGTGAGGCAATAGATAAGTCCCCTTCAACCTTCAGGGAGGGGAAAAAGGGACTTGGGTAGTTTCTGAGCTGCACCTGTGGGGGGGTTGTTGCTCAGGGGAAGGGGCAGGGGCCACCAGAAGGTAGGTGGCTCACCCTATTGTTGGGGGGTAGAGGAGTGCAGGGCCCTGGCCTTTGTGGGGCTGGGGCTGGGCCCGTGTGACTGGGTCCCCCACTGCCTCTTTGTGCCCCTGTTTGCTCTTCACTCGCTGGTGGGCCTGGGTGGGGGGCTGGGCGACGGGAGAGTGGGAAGAGGGAAGCAGGCCCCCCACCCACCGCTGCTCAGGCATGGATGGGTGGACCAGTGTGCCTGATGCTGTATCTCTTGGGTTCAGTTTCCATTTTCTATCCCATTTATTTATTTATTTTTTGTTTTATTGTTATACTTAAAAAAAGGCCATCTCAGATACCGGGTGGATGGGGCAGTTCAGTATCTTGATTTTGGTGGTGATTCCATGAATCTACACACGTGATAAAATGACAGAACTAAGCACACGCTTTGTACCCTGGTCAGCTTCCTGGGTGCTGTTCTCGAGTCAGGACCATGTAACCCTTGGGGGAAGCTGGGGGAAGGGTGCCCAGGTCTGTCTGCACTATCTTAGCAACTTCCTGTCAGGCTATATTATTTCAAAACAAAACATTGAAGAAGTCAGTTTGGGGCTCTGCTTGGGGGTGGAGAGCATGTCCCCACAGAGGACAGTAGGAGCAGCTGGGGGACCCTGGAGAGGAAGGAACGCGGGGGCCGGGGCGGCGGAAGGGAGATCCATGGTTGTGGGGTAGGAGCCAGGAGCTCGTTCTCAATGGCTCATGCTGGAGCCCATCCAGGCCCGTGGCTGCCGCCGGATCCCAGGGGAGCACGGGCAGCTGGGCTGAGCTGTGCCCAGGGAGAGCAGGCAGGAGGAGGTGTGCACTTTTGCCTCCAAAGGCACCTCAAAGCCAGGGCTGTAGGTGTCATCCGAGCACATGAGAGGCACCACACGGTGCCTGGGTTGCCCAGTGGCAGGCGGATGCTGTGGGGCCTGGGTGGAGCATCTCAGAGTCTGCCCCTCCATCACTATGAGAAGCGGTCAAGAAGCAGGTCTGCTGGAGGAAGCGCAGGCAGCGGGTGCAGGGGTCTGGCCTCATGGAGTTCCCGAAGGGCCGACTCCCTGGTCCCACACAGCTGACCCTCCCGCCAGATTCCCAGGCATTCCCACAACTGGGGCCTCAGCATCACCTGCTTCCTTATCTCCTCTCCCGGGACCCTCCCCTACCTGTCATCTGCCACTGTGATCCAAGAGAAGTTCCCCCAAAGCACTCTAAACTGATGTCGCCATCTTGCCCCACAGCTCCCGCCCTGGCCCACAGCTCAGCCCCAGGCAGGGGCTGCCCTGCCTCCATTCAAGGCTCTTGCTAATTGGATGCCTGTTCACTGATTCCTCGCACCCTCTGCTGCCAGTCCCAGCTGCCCGAGCCTCCCCTCTGGGGGGCTCACCAACTATTCACCACTACTAGCCTTTACTTGACTACAGGGAATTGCTTCTTCCTCCTCCTCTTTCTTTCTGCCAGCTCCCACTCACTCTTCCAGGCCCCACCCAGAGACCCCTCTTCGGAGTAGCTTCCCCGTGCCCCTCCTCTGACCACGCTTGTATCTACCGGCCTGCGCCCTGGGCACAGCCCCCAAGTTTGCGCTTAGCATTTCCTGTATTTGTGGGCTTATTTTTGGCCACAGACGGTGGGCTCCCCTGGGTCAAGACTATGCCTTCCTCCATTTCTGTCACAATGCCCCTTACCCGCAAATGCAGGGGCCCGTGTTGGGAGCCCAGGAAGGTTTGCCGTACTTGCGAGGCTGGGGATAGGACCACCGTGCTGCAGGTGAGCCTGGTATGAAGGCATCAGCCTCTTGGGGTGTGGCCGGGCGAGTCCTGGCATCTCCTATCCTTTTGCTGCGGGGATGCGCTGTCACCCATTACAAAGCTGCTCCTATATGTTTCGCTCCTTCTGTGTGTCTCGTCCTGCCAGGGTAGGGACTGCCCATGGGCCATTTTCCTGATGAGAAAACCAAGGCCCAGAGGGTGTTACTGCCCCAGGCAGCAAGGGAGGAGCTGGGATGCAGACCTGGTGCTTGATGGACTAGCTTCCCGGTCCCACCTGCCCATGTTTTTGACTGTTTTAGAATCCTGGCAAACTTGGGGAGTAGGGTGGTGGAGTCCCAGCCCCAGACTGGGTGTGACCTCTAGACCCAGCAGGAAGCAGTAGGTCACAGTGGGGGAGGGTGCCCTGAGACACCCTGCCCACTTCAAGGGGCCCAGAGAGTCCTGATGGGGGCTGCTTACTGGCTGGAGGGGAATCCCCGTCCCAGCCCCGTTTCCGTGTGGCTGTAGCCCAGTCAGGGCTGCCAGGGGCACCTGGCTCTGCAGAGCTACTGCCAGGCTCAGGAATTCCTTGTCCGCCCAGAGCTGGGAGTCTGGGGGACAGCCGCCTGCACTGGGAGAAAAACGAGGGTTATCTCGATCTCCAGCTGAGGCAGCGTCTGCTGGCACAGTTGCCTGGGGAGGCCCTTTGCCTTGGATCTTGCTTGCTGTCTTCTTCCGGCCCCTGATAAAGAGCCCAAACACAGGGCCCTAAAGGTGGCCATAAAACCTGGAGGAACTCTGGTGCAGCGGCTTATCAAAGTGCATCTCGGACACCGGCCAGGTCTCCCTACTTCAAGTTTATTTCTCCTCTGCTTTCTCTCAGAAGGTGTCTCGTAAACAGCTAAGAGGGTCATTTATAAATGTCTCTGCCTTCCCCTCTCAGCACAGGCGCTGCTGCCTTGCTCTCCCTGGTCAGCCGGCGCTCCCTCCTCCCAGGTGCCAGCAGAGAGGAGCCCTGGAAGCGGAAGGCTCCTGGCAGCCCCAGAGAGGTGAGTGATGGTGACAACTTTGACCCCGGTCCTGCCAGCATCCTCTCCTCAACTCCCACGGCACTGATGGGCGGGAGACACCTTGCTGTGGGCTGGCCTCAGTGCTTGACCCGCATCTCAGAGCCGAAAGGACTTCCCTGAGGTCTGGTGGAAAGTTTTAGGCAGCGCTGGGAGCAGAATGGGGATCTCTGCCTCCCCCGCCACAGCCTTCTAACTTCCAACCACATCGGCGACGACCCCTTCTCTTCTTGCGGCGCGTTTCGCGAGGCAAGGCGAGGGGCAGGGGAGGGCCGTTCGGTCTGATCTTTGCAGCGAGTCTGGGCAGACACGGTATTTTCATCTCACAGATGAGGGGACTGGGTGCTCATAGGTGCAGGCGAGGGCCTCTGCTCACGACCACACAGCTGCGTTCTCTCTTCGCCCCTTCCATTCCTCACGGAGGTTGCCTTGCTGGGTGTCTTCTCATCCATTTTCAAGAGAAGTTCACAGCAGATCATCTAAACACAGCCCTCGGCTTCCCAGACCTCCCGTCCTGGCCTCTGGGCCTGTCCCGCTTCCAGCTTCATGGCCACGAGAGGAAGCGGAGTGAGGTAGTCCTGGGCCTGCTCCCTCCTTCCCTGGGGGCGGTCGGGCTTCCGCCAGCTGGGAGGCTTGTGGCTGGGGTTGGGCAAAGCCCCCCAGATGCTGAGAGGCATTCCAGAGGACTCTGGGTCATGGCCAAGAGGGCCCCAGATTTCCAAGGCAGTGGGCGGGGGCGGTCCGAGCGAGTGTGGGAGGGGCCCTGGCTTGGGCACACGAACCTTGCAGGGGTTCCTGTTTGCTGGGCAGCAGTCCAGGGCTTAGCATACAGCAGGCGCTCAGGAAATGCTAATTGCGCAAATTAGCCCAGCCTGGCGCGGCCACAGTGACTGCACCTGCCTTGGCCAGAGCGGCTTCCTTTCTGTTATATCCGTTGCAGTTAGAAGGTATCTACATATTCTGTCATATCTGCGAAGAACACCACCCCCGGCGCCCCAGTCAGGCCAGGGCATTCCCACACTGGCTGCTCCCCCGCCCAGCAGGACTCGGGGGCTCTGGTCTCCACGTGGGAGGCCCCCTGCATTCGTGCCTCCTGGGCTGTCCCTTTCTTTAGCTGATGCCTTGTGGTCTGAGTCGAAACATAAAAGTCCTCCCAAAATAGGTACTGCTTGTTTCAGGACTGGGGCACTCCGTTTGCTCAGGAGAAGACACAGGCTTCCCATGGCCAGGTAACTGCTGGGGTGGCACAGAGGGCTGGTGGCTGAGCCAGGGTGACCCTCTAACCTCGGCGTCGCTTCTTGTCCCATTTCTTGTTCTTCCGTGGTGAAACCTGCCGAGTGTTGAGGGGGCCACTCAGCGTGCAGGCGGCCGCAGGGGAGACCCCTAGGAGGCCATGCGGGGGAGGCCTCATATCTGCCTGCTGCCTGTAATATATTTGAATTATCTCCACAGATGAGCCCTGATCTAGCAAACGGGCTAGAGTAAACTTCAGCTTGAAGACAAATACAGTTGACACTGGGCTTGAGTGGTTCAGAGGTTATTGGTGCAAAACTGTCGGCTGTGTTTAGCTGAGGGGCTGTATTTATGATGAGCGCGACGGCAACGCCATCCATAACTCACTGGCTGCGAGCTGACGTCGGCCGAGACAGCCTATTTACACAGAGCCCCGAGTTTAGTTTCTCTGCCGGGAAATGCAGAGGCAATTCGATTCTTGGCCAAGTTGCTTTATGGGCTCTGGCTTAGGTCTGGTGTCATAGTTTGGGTCATCAGTTCACCTTGCCGGGGAAGGACAGCTCCACTCATGGCCGTCATTTCCTGGGTGGGTGCCGCAGGGTCAGCTGGGGTGGCAGAGGTGCCTGGCCTGTTCGAAGGACCTGCTCCACGGGTTTCCCTTTGACCCCTGAGTTAAAGCTCACACATACAGGGCAGCAACTCTGTGAGTCCCTGGTCTGGGCCTGGTAACTCCCCGTGTCTCCTGGATGGGGGTCCTTGTTGGGTGAATGTTGCCGTGATGAGACACACTGGTCTGTGGCACTGCACAGGCCTGTGCTCCGGACACAGAATCCCCTCGGAGAGAAACGGTCCCGGGAGGAGCGAGCTGTGCGCGGCAGGGGCCAGGGCCGGAGCCGCAGAGCTGTGTGTAGGCTGGCCTTTTGGAAACGGCGAGGCAGCCCATATCAAGGACCTTAGCACGCGCTTCTCACATGGCCTTTCAACTCCGCTGCTGGGACCCATTCCGAGGAGGCGCTCACGGATGGGGACCGGGATGCAGGCCCTGGACCTGCACCGCAGCGTCATCCGTAGCAGCGAATTAGTGAATGTCAAGCAGAGGAGAGACAACCTCAGCAGCAGCGGTTTCTGCTGCACTAACGGTGGCATGCTCACACTGTGGGACGGGCTGCGTGACCGCGACTCGACGTGCTGTGTGTCGGGAGTGTCATGAGGAATTGTTAATGGTTTTGTCAAAACGGTTCTAAGTAGTGGAAGGGAACATCTTACAATAGTCTGTGAGGGTGTTTCTGCTTGTAAAACTAACTGCAGTGGAGGGAAATACACCAGTGTGTCAGTGGAGTTAGCTCAGGTGATGGGACTGTGGTGTTTAATTCTCTTACCTCCTCGTGGGATCTATTTTACATTTCTGTGAAAGGGTATGCATTAATTTCATCCTCAGGGGTGGTTACCTTCTGGCCTTTGAGACCAAGCACGAGGGAATAGACAAAACCCGAGTTTCCGCCCCCTTGGTGGTCCCTGTTCTCCAGGCCCCAGCGTCCCTGCCCCTAGAGAGGCTGCTGGGCTGCTGCTGTTCAGCCCTGGCTTGAGTCCTGGCTGGGAGGGCTGACCCTCTGGGCAGCTCTGCCAGCCTGCTCACGAGCACTGTGTCTGATGGGTCACCTAATTTTAGTGCCTGCCGGGGCAGCTGCCTCAGTGCGGTCCCTGTTGCCAGGCAGGCGGACGGTCAGGGTGGTGTCAGCCGTGTTGGCGGCATCTCTGCCAGGCTGGTAAGGTCAGAGCACAGCCTGGGACCTGCGCTGCGTAGGTCACAGAGCCCCTGGGGATTCTCAGGTGTCCGTGACTGAGAACATCACCACCTTCGTTTGGGAAGAAATCTGGCAGCCAGGATCCCAGGGCTGAGCAGAGGGGAAGGGGGCACCTTGGAGGGGTGAGGGAGAAGGAAGGCTGCGGGCCCAAGCGCTGGAAAGTCAGCCCTCCGGAGTTCCAGAGGCCAGCCTGCCACCAGGGGCTTCCAGCGTATGGTGAGAACTTGTCTCTCAGCCCAGTGCCGTCTGTCAGCTGGGGATTTACCTGGAGACACGAACATCTCCGCAGAAGGTCTTGGCCAAGGGCCACTTCGTGGTGCAGGCAGCTCTGGGCACTGTGTCCTTCACCAGAATAGCTGAGAGTATGGGGTCTGTGCGGGTGTGAACTTGAGAACATTTCTATCAGGAAGGAAGTTCAAGGGCAAAGGGAGAGCAGAGCTCAGCTGGGGAAGACGGGCTGCTATGACCTCCTCCCTGGTCTGCTGTCTTTTGTGCCACCTGCTTTGTGAGTCAAGTCATCTTTCTAAACCCAGCTGTGATTTGTACCCTTTCCTCTGAGTGGGCTCTGCGGAGCCTGTGCATAAAGCCAGGACCCCTGAGTATGGCATTCAAGACCTTTCCCCAACTTGGCCTTGACCTGCTTTTCTGCCCACACACTGCCTGCGTTGGCTGAACCATGCCCCGTCCCTGCGCGATCCTTCAACACACCGTGAATCCGCTGCTCCTTCGGGCTGGAATGCCCTTACTCCTCCCTGCCTCGTTTAATTACTGTGTGTTTATGAAACGCCCGCTATGGGCTAGGGAGAGTCACCTGAGAAACTCCTATTCAACCCTCAAAGCCCAGATGTCTCATGGTCTGATATGCCTTCACCAGCGTGACCTCCAGGCCACTGTTTCTCCACCGATGATGATGTCCTGTGGCCTTGAATTCTCAGAGTGTCATGTCCCCTTTTCCCGCTGGGCCTTGGTAACTTTCCTTTGTGTTCCTGGCACAAGGCATACTTGTCCGGAAATAGCTGTTGGGTGTTGTCATACAGAGAAGAGCCATTGGTGAATGCCAACAAAACAAGTGAGAGGATCCATTCCCTGGAGGTGATGATAGCGAATCGGGTCGGCTTACCCACCGAGCACGCACCACGTGCTGGGCACCATACTGCGTGCTTTCCATGTGTTAGCCCCTCGAATCTGCCCATGACTCATGAGACAGAAGTGCTCACCCTCCCATGTTACCAGTGAGAAAACTGAGGCACAGCAAAGGCTAGTCACTTGTTCTGGGTCACACAGCAAGTAAGCAGAGGAGGCGGGATTTGAACCTATACAGACAGGCTTGCAAGCTTCCACATGATTGCTTCTTTCGTCCTAGGCAGGGATGTGCTGTTTGGCTGCTGGGAGGGAAGTGAAGGGCAGCTGCATGCCTGGTGGGTCCTGGTGCCGGAGGCTGTTGGCAGCCTCACATGGACGCATAGCCGGTGGGTGAGGGCTTTTCCAAGTTTGTCTTAGTGATACATCCAGACATGTTTTTCTGTCTCCTTTTCTCTCCCATGCTATTTGCCATGCAAGAGACAGGAGTACTGTCTTCTTTGCCTCTCCTTCAGCAAATGCATTCATTTTCTACACACATGTGGAGCTCTTCTTGCTGGTCAAGCCTCTGCTGGGCACTGGGGGTGCGGCGGCCCCTGCCCAGTGGGGCATGGCCCGGTCAGCTGGCATGGGCTTGATCTCTCGTCCTACATTGCAGGCCTGGCACCTGTGTTTCCCTTGAGCCCTGGGTGGCCTGGGCATTTCTGAGGACACCAGGCCCTCCTCACCTTCCATCTATCTGGGTCTCTCCTTGTTTGCATGACGTCTGGGTGGGCTGAGCAAGAGGGTGGACTTCGATCTTGGTGACCCACTCAGCACTAAATCTCTGGAGAACGCATTGTCGCCCTGTGGCAGAGGGCACCGAGGTGACAGCAGTTCCTTAGTGAGCTGACCTGAGCAGTTGGGAGCATGTTGGTGACAGGAGGGGCCTTCTGGCCTTTGAGACCAAGCACGAGCTTCTCTGTGCTCGGTTCTCAGTGCCCATTCCCCGACTTGGCCAGAGTGGAGGCGCCTTAGAGGAAGGGGGTGGCAGTGGCCATGGACTTGGTACTGGTCTCCTGGGGCTGCCGTTGTGAGGTGCCGCCAACGGGGCGGCTTAAAATGATGGGAATGTGTTCCCTCACAGTTCTGGAGGCCGGAAGCTTGACACCGGGCGTCACCGTGGTTGGCTCGCTGTGGAGGCTTAGAGGGAGAGACTGCGCCGTGTGCCTCTGTCCGCTTCTGGTGACACTCGGCCCTCCGGCTTGCCTCTGTACGTGCCAGTCTGTGCTTCTGTCTGCACGCGGCGTTCTCCCTCCCGGGTCTGTGTCCAGGGTTCCCTCTTCTTCCAAGGCCACCAGTCACGGTGGAGTAAGGGCCCCCCTACTTTGGTGTGACCTCATCTTAACTAATTACATTGGTAGTGGCCCTGTTCAAATAAGCCCGTAGTCTGGGGTGCTAGGGGGTTGAGGCTTCAACATGTCTTTTTGGGGAACACATTTAGATTCATAACAAACTCCCTGCAAAAGGCTTGGGAGCTGCTGTGCGGAATTGCTGGACTTGTGGCACTTTGTGGGCTTGCCCGCTATCTCCTGGGGGGCATCCAGGGGGTTCTGCTGCCTGAGGGGGGGAGCTGCTTGGGACCTGGAGAAGCGGGTGGTGGTCCGGAGCCCACCCAGGTCTCAGCTGAAGGGCTCCCTGCCAGGCCTCGCAGCCCTGGGAAGGCCTTGGGAGGGACAGGCTGATCAAAGATGGCTGAGGGGTGGGGAGCCCTTCCTCTTAGAAATGCAAATGGTATCTGTGAAGGAATCCTTTTAAGGGATGAAAGCGGTTTTTAAAAACACATTAATCTCCTCACGCACTTCCTTCTGATGGCCGGAGATGAGTGACAAGCCTGGTAATTGAAGATGGTGGGGCTGATAATTCCGCAGCAGCCCCGGGAGGGACGTCCTGGCTGTGAATCACTGCGCACTGCACAGACAGGAGCGCTCCCGATGCTATCTCCCGGCCCTCGGAGCCTCTCGCTGGCGCATGGAGAGGCGCGTGCGGGTAAAGACTCAAGCTCAGCTGGCCCAGGGAAGTTTTCTGGGGAGCAGCCGCTGCAGCAGGCAGGAGAATTGAGTGCCTCCTGTGCACAGGCACCCTCTTAGGGGCTGGGCAGAGAGGGCCTGGTGCATAGTAGGTGTTTGATAGACGTCTGTTGACAGGAGCATGAAGGCTCAGGGTAGGAGCCCTGGACGTTTAGACCAAATGCATTCGAGGCCCCCCCAGGGCTTTCCCCACCTCCTCGCGGTGGCATAGAGAGTGGGAGATGCTCAGAGCTCATGGGGGTCCTCTGCCCAGGGCACTGGGGGAGACGGGTGCTTGGGGGAGACTTGGCCTCTCCGTTGTAAACGCTGTAGCCCGTGCTGTGGAAGTGCATGTGGACCCCCTAACCTCGGCCAGGCCTGTGGGCTGTGAGGGGATGCTGCACGGGCAGACTGGCAGCAGCAGACAGACAGGACGCTGAGGAGGGCTTGCGGACACACAGACACTGGGGAGCCCCCCAGCCCCACCTGTGCATTGGCTCTGATGGCAGACGCCCGCTTGGGGTTGCTAGCACCTCGGACAGGGCCAGCGCCGAGCTGGGGAGGCTCTGAGGAGGGGAGGGGAGGGGAGGGGAGTACAGCCCTCTCTGTTCAGGACCCCCCAGAGTGGTTCCAGCGTGGCTGCCTTGGGGCAGAAAGTGTTTCTGTTAGCCGTGTGCCATGGGCAAGGTGCTGGAAGCCCGGGGAGGTGATTCGGGCGACACTGAATGTGTAGGCAGGTAAGTGTGGAGAGCGTTCACTAATTCATCAACTCGTTCATCCAGTTAATTGGTCAGAAGCCCCAGTCTCTGTGTTTGACTCTGGGGTTCCAAGGTGGGGACAGAGCTGACATGGTCCCCCCTCTCACGGGCTCGCAGTCTGCAGAGGGGGACAGAAGTGACCTCAACACAAAAGCCCTGCTGCTGCTGGGGGGTGAGGGGGGACTCTAGGCTGAGCTTTGCTACTGGTGACTTTCTTTCACACCATATCCCCAGCTGCGTGAGGGTCTCCAGTGCCCTCAGGGTTCTGGGGAGCCCAGTTCAGGCATCACTGCTGCAGACACTGGGGAGCGTGGGGCAGCGAGATGTCGAGTTGCTGTTTCAGGAAGAGGCGCATGGCAGGGTCATCTGAGATGGACGGTGTCAGCGATGATGGACTGGGTCATCCAGGCCCCTACAGATGGACGGCTGGGTCCAGGGCCAGCCTGGTGCCAGACGTGAGGAGACTGAGCCGCCTGATGGGAGAGGGCTCTGCCATGGAGCCTGGGCTTGGGGAGAGGCCCCAGGGAGGAGGTGGGTGGGGGGCCAGGGCTTGCTGTGGGCTTGGCCTGCCCTAAGAACGGACTCGGCTCTCCCCCAGAGAGCGGCTGCAGCCTCGCGGAGCGGAGCCGCTGCACAGCCTCCCAGGAGCGGGCCCTTCCTTGAAGAAGCGCGAGGCGGTGGATGGGCAGGGCCATGGAGGGCCCTGGGGCAGTATTAGTTTTCTATGGCTGCTGTAACAAATTACAACAGATTTAGGGGCTTAGAACAATACAAATCTATCGTCTTACAATCCTGCGAGTCAGACGCTGACGGGGTCTCACGGGGTTAGGATCAAGGTGTCAGCAGGGCTGTGTTCCATCTGGGGGCTCCAGGGAGGATCTGCTTTCCAGACTTTCCCAGCTTCGAGGGGCTGCCGCCTGCATTTCTTGGCTCGTGGCCCCTTCCTGGGTCTCCCCAGCCACTGGCATCACGTTTCTCTGACCCCTCCCACCATCACCCTCTCTCTGCTCGCAGCTGGGGGACGTGTCCCACTTTTCAGGGCTCATGTGATCAGATTGGGGCCACCCAGACCATCCTGGACGATCTCCCCATTTTATGACCCTTAAACTTACATCCTCGGAAACCATCCTTTGCCACGGAAGTGACGTGATCACAGGTTCTGGGGGTGCACATCTTTGGGGGTGGGGTGGGCATCACTCTGCCATCCACAGAGACCTAGGGATCGCCACAGCCAGGAACGAGGGAGCATGTGACTTCTCTTTGGCTTCCAAGGTGGGGGTCCCCACAAACCCTGTGACCATGGCGGATCCTCTCCTCGGGTGGCTGCCTCCCCGTTCCTTACCTGCCCCTCCGCCCCTCCCAGACCCCGCTCCCCGCCGCCCCCGCACCCGCCAGGCTCCCTTTTGCTTCTGGACTTTATACATGTTGGCTCTGCCTGGACCCCCCTTCCTTCCACCCCCCTACCCTCCCGTCCCACACTGGTGACAACCGTGTGTCCCTCGTAAGCCCCCCAGAAAGCCGCCCTGCCTCCTTGCCTGCCTCCTCTGGCTGGGGTAGGGCTCCCACGCCCCCGCCCTGTGCGGTCAGGGCCTGTGCTTGTCTGCCCCTCCTCCACCTGACTGTGGGCTCTGGAAGGCGGGCAGGCCTGCAGCTCCTCTGAGGCCAGCCTGGGCCTGGCCCTGGCCTGTGACTGAGGGGCTTTTTGAAGGAAATGAATAAAAGAACGATTCAGCAGAGAGGGAAGAAAGAAAGAAATGAGGCTGGGGGTATTTGGAATGACCATGAGGAAGGGTGGGTTGGTCCTGCCAGCTGCCCAGGGTGGGGACTGTGGCTGGTTCATGTGAGGTCCTTCCGGCTGCTTGGGCGGCTGGGCTGCAGGAGAGATGGGCTGCGAGGCCGCCCTCGGGGCCTGGTCCCCTCGGCCCCAGGCAGTGCGTGGTGCGGATTGGGGAGCTTTGGGCAACTGGAGCCCGGCCCCACCCACAGGGGCCTGGGGTGGCGGGGGAGTCCTGACTGTGAGGCCTGCCTTTCCTGGGCTTGTCCCACCCCTGTGGGTGGGCTTCTCCTCTGGCTTTCTTTGCAGCATGTCTGAGCTTAGGGCAGGACACGGGGTGGGGAAGGAAGCTGAACTGATACAGGCACTTGAGCAGCAGGGGACAGTGGCTTCTGATCCCCACACTGGGAACCCGCTTCTGAGGTGGGCGAGCAGCTCAGGTGCTCCAAGGTACATCTTCTCCCTGTCCCACCCCTAGATGCTGCCAGCTCCTGCTGACCTCTGGACGCTTCCTCCTCCAGTAAGGCCCTCAGGGTGCACCTTCTCTGTGAGTTCTCACCCAGGGAGACACTGCTGTGGGGTGATGGGAAAGAGCCTTCTGCCTCCTCCCTGGTCTGAGTGGCCATTTCCAGCCATATTAGAGCCAGAGGCAAAGGAAAAATCAGTAATACCAGTTCTGTCTTAAAAATTTGTTATTTTATTCATCATGGATTTTTGCTTTTTAAAAATATTGCATGAGAATATTGTTAGTTTGGTCCATGGCTTTTGCCCCCCCTTACCTCTTACATTTTGTGCCCCTTAAATTTTGTGCCTCACTTGCCTCCCTCTGGTCCTGGCCCAGCCTCAAGGACGGGGCCCTGGAGGCCTCCATGCCTGCAGGAGCTCACTCTGGCCTCTAGTTCTCTCTCCTGAGGAAGCGGGTGGACATGAGCTGGGTGTGCAGGAGAGGAGGGGCTGGTGACATGGCCATCTTGGTTTCCCTTAGGATCTGCCAGGGCCTCCAGCAGGCTGTGCGTGTGGGCTGGGCCAGGGAGGAGGCGCTGATGGCTGGGGTTTCTCCTGCCTGCACCCCCTCGCACCCTGCTGAGCACTGAGTGAGTCTCCCAACTTCTTGTGGGTTTGGAGGCCCAGCCTCTGGAACATCTGGATGCCCGCACTAAAGACATCTCCCTCCTGGGTATGTGAGAGACCCAGGGGCGGAGGGCGGGAGAAGGGGAGACCCCCGGAGGCCAGGTCCCAAGCCCCCCGCCCCGGCAGCCGGGGCGCATCTGGGCCGCTGAGAAGTCAGGTCGCCCTGGCTGGCTGACTGCAAGGCACGTGGGCAGGGCCAGGGCTCCCAGGCCTGATGGGCCGCATGCCGTCAGCACTCAGCAAACAATAAATAACGGCAGCATCTCCGGCACGCTGGGGAGCCGAAGAGGGAGCAGGCTCCGGAAACGCGTGTTTTGTCTCATGGCGCGTGCCCGGAAGCCGAAGTCTGTTCAGCACCTCGATTTGGGTGGGATTTGGGGGAGCCATCCCCATCCCCCACCTTGGCACAGGAGCAGGGTGAGCAAACAGCTGGGGCTTGCCCTGGGGACTGGGGGCTCAGAGAGCTGTCCAGGGGTCTCCTTGGACTGCCCTCAAAAAAAGAAGCTTAGACTGTCCTCCGATGTCCTCTGGAGATTGTAGAAAATTGGACTTGGTTTTAAATCCTGAATCTACCACTTCCCATAAGTCGGTGAGCCTCCCATGTGTGAAATGGGACAGGTGCAGCCACTGGGAGGCAGATTACACGGAGCAGCCACAGGCGCCTGCATGGGGCCAGTGACCGATGTGTGGTGAGCCTTGCTGGGCCGTAGCTCAGTCGGCCTTGTCTCTGGGCCTCCGTGTGAGGCCTGAGCTTGGTCCTGGGGTGAGGGGGGATGGGCGTGGTGAGGTGCAGATGATGAGGTACAGGACCGTGTGAGTGGCTGGCGCTAGGATTCTGCATACCCTCTGTCTGCAGCAAGTGGCCCCAGGGCTCTGGCTCCCCACTACTGTTTGTTGACTGACTATGAGACCTGGAAACTTTCCTGGGGCAGGGGATGGAAGATGAATGCTTAGTGTTGAGCCCGGCTGGGGACTCGGTGGCATGGATGGTGTCCCCTCAGCAGCCCCTGCATGTGGGGTTCAGCACCAGTATCTTGGGGTACAGCTCCCTGGGGTGTGGGAAGGTTGAGAGGGGCTGAGGCAGTGAGGTATGGGAAGCTCTGTGACCTCACCATCTCCCTGGCGTGGGGAAGTGGGGTGCTGCTTTCCATCCTAGGAGGATGCATCTCACTTGCTCAGGCTGCTTTGGGGTAGCTGTGCCCCTGAACCTGCGCCTGTGGCTACCAGGGGACTACCCGGCCCCTCCCCCTCTCCCGCCTGCATGGTTTCCCTTCTCCTGTGCGGGGCTTCTCCTAAGAAGGCTATTGTCTTACTCATCACCGCCTCTTGCCTTGAGGTGAGGCTCCTCCCGGGTGGGCCAGCAAGGCCTGGCCGCAGTCCCTTCAGCCTGGCTCAGCACAGTGCCGCGCGGGAGGGGCCACTCGTCAAATGTTGTTTAATTTTTCTCGCTCAGCCTCTGCATGCTCCCGCACCCTGCAATGACACGGGTGTTCACCGAGCACCGGGGACTGTAATTATCCGGGTTGAGAGACAAGAATCTCCCGGTGGTGTAGCAGCTGCAGGCCGGAGCCACCGGCTGGTCTGTCCCCAGACACGAGCACTCCCGACTCTCCTCTGCAGAGCTGACGGGGTCACACCCTGCGCCAGGGGCTTGTCTGACCACGGCCCGCGGGTGTTTCTCCGCAGGCGGGGCTGGGCCGTGGATGGGATTCCTGTCGAGTGTGGCTGGGCAACACGGTGAGCATCTGAGTGGGACAGGCACCTTGTGTGGTCTTGCTGACGGCCCATGAGGCAGCTGCGCTGGGAAGGGCCAGCTTGCGGCCACATGGGCTCTGAGGACGCCTGGGCTCGCTCCGGGTGGCCACAGTGGGGAGTGGGGCTTTACTGAGGATAGATGTAGCATCGCGCTTAGATTCAGGAAATCAATTCCTGGTTTCTGTCTGTGGTGGGATAGACCGGACTCAATGGCAGGAATTCTGGCAGCAAAGTGGAGTCAACCTTCACGTGCTCTGGTTGCTACTAGACGTCCATGAAAGCCGCCTCCAAATGCACGGAGAGATGTTTAGCGTCCTGTCGGGTGAGAGGACGGTGTGTCCTCCTCGGGTGGGCGCCTCGTCGTAACAGGCCTGGGCACACCGAGACACGAGGAGTCGGGCACCTGGTCAGGTGGGAGTGCTCTGAGATCTGGGAGTGAATTGGGGAGGGTGCTCACCTGTGCCCGGGGTCTGAAGGGCACGTGTGAGGAGGAGGCAGCAGACAGGGCTGAGCTCTGGGGAGCCAGGGTTGGGCTCAGTACGGATTGTCACAGCTGCTGGCAATCAGATGGTCAGAAGGGAGGGGTGAGTGGTCAGGGACTGAGTCCCCAGTCAGCGGGGTACCTGGCAGGCAGAGGGAGGGTCGTTGCTACTTGTGGAGGGAATAGTTCCTGGGAGGGGCTCAGGCAGGCTCTCTCTCCTGGGGCTTGGGGTCCCTAGCCCTGAGGCTAGCCTTGGCTCTGCCACTAACTGGAACCCACCCCTGGGCCAGCTTCTTCCTTCTCTGTGTCTCTGTGTCGCCACCTGGGACAGGATGTGAGGTCCTGCTTCCTCCCCATCTTGCCCTGTGGGTGGTACAAAGGGGACATGGGAAGTGGAGTGCAGATGGGGGCTCTGGAGCTTTCTGTGGGCACAGGGCACAGGCATGCCGGGGTGGGCGCCTCGTTGTAACAGGTCGGGGCACCCGGAGACAGGCCTGCGGACGCGAGGAGGTCGGCGTTTGTGGATGGGGCACTTTCTCTTGAGACTTGGGATGCTGTGGCCTTGGGAACCTGACACTCCAGTGTGAGTCTGTATTAGGGGGCTGGTGTTGGGACCTGGGCATAGGAGAGCCATCTGGGGCCACGGGGAAGGGAAAGGGGGAGGAGCACACCAGGTCTTCTCCTGGCCTAGCTCCCATGAGCTGGCATTGGCTGAGCGCGTAGTAGGCCCTTTCTCGGTCAGCATATTCAATGGAACCTGCTAACGGCACAGCCCTGGCTGCCGACGGTCAGCCTAATTTCTAGGAGCCAACGTTGGGCTTGCGGAGGGTCCCCTGGCCTCCTGGGCGTGCTCTGGGGAGAGGGGATGGGTCTGGGGAGGAAGGAGAGGCCGGAGCCCCCAGAGAGCATCAAAGGGCTGGCGCGAGGTTTACTGAGGCCTTTACTGCCCTAGTTTTCGTTATTTACACCCTGTTGGTTCTAGGAGCTCCCATTAAACGTGTAATAAATATAAAAATATTTTACAGGCCAGTGAAAATTCCACAGCAAAAATAACTCTATAAAGAGGGATTTTGCCTGGCTCTGCCCGCTGCCGAATTCTGTGTGGCATTCCTCTGGGCCCAGCGGCTGGCAGCAGGGCGGTGAGGTGGCTGGGTTCCCCAGTCACGGCGGGGCGGGGGGGGGGGGGGGGGGGGGGGGGGGGGGGGGGGCTGGTACTTAATTAGCCACTTTACCAGTCTGCAGATGAAGGCGCTCCTCCCAGCGCTGAGCCCGCGGGCTCTCCCTGCCAGTGGTGGGTGAGAGTGGGTCCCAGGCTGGGCTGGGATGTTGGGGAGGAGGAAGGGAGCAGGGTAAAGCTGTTCCCCTGGTACCTCCCTGCCCTCCCGGGTAGTTTGCGGCGTGGCCAAGGGGGCAGACAGAGAGGGTGGAGTTGAGAAGACAGTGGAGAGCAGTGATTGGAGCCAGCGTTCTGAGGTCTGGCTGCCTGGGTTCCAATCCCATGTCTACAACTTAGTAGCAGTGTGACCTTGGGCAGATGACTTGCCCTCTCTGTGCCTTAGTGGCCTCCTTTGTAAAATTTGATCTCACATGATTGCTGAGAAGCATGTGCCTAACACACTGCAGGGACTCGATGAGGGATCATAATTATTATCTTCTGCTCAACAATTATAATTGTTTTTGATAAAGAGCAAGGCATTCACAAATCCAAGCCTGGAAAATTAGGTGCGGGGAGAAGGACTCCCGCGGCTTCTGTCAGGTCCGCACTGTCCAGCTGGGGAGCCACTAACCGCACAGCGGCTGCTGGGCGCCTGAGGCGCAGCTGGTCCAGACCGCGACGCACGGGGAGACGCGCTGAGGATCTCAGATACTGAGTGTGGCCGAAGGGCTCCAGAACGTCTCAGTCATAATTTTAAAAATACTGATTACGTGTTGAAATGACATTCTCTGTATCTTAAGTTAAATAAAATGCATTATTACATTTAGTTTTGTGTGATTCTTTTTACTGCTTTTTTAACGTGGTGAACTGGGACACTCACAGTCCCCCACGTGGCCCGCACTGGTGGCCTGCACTGTGTTGCAGCCGGCGGCCCTGCCTTCCTGGGCGGGGCTGGCCGGGAGCCGGGAACTCTCCTGCCCTGGCGCGGCCAGCCGCCGGTGTTACCGAGAGGGAGACCCAGGCCGGACGGGGCTGAGATTCCTGAGCCCTCACGCTGTTTGGTGGCAGAGCTGGTCCGCAGCGCTGGCCACTCGCCTCTTCGGGGCTCTGAGAGGTGGTGACGGCTCTTCCTGCTTCTCCCCTCTCCTGGTTGTGGGGAAGCGCAGATCCAGGGAGTGAGGACAGAGGTGAGTTCCCAGGTTTGTTAAACGAGGTCTGTGGCATTCAGTGACGTCTGTGACGTGTTTGGGGAAGCGGGCGCTGAGGTGTGGAGGCAGCATCCTCACCCTCCCCGACAGGGGATTCTGATTGGGTGCCATGCGCTCGGCCGCACTGCCTCCTCCTCTGCTGCCTTTGAAGAGGAAGCCACAATGGTGACCATTTCACAGACGAGGAAACTGAGGCTCCGAGGCTATTCCCCTGCCGTTGTCACGACGGGCAGAATGGTGCTTTGCCACACTTGTGGATGGAGCTCCCTTGGTGTTTCCTTGGCTCTCGGGCGGACTGGACCACAGTCAGGAGGCTGCCAGCCCTGGGTTCCCTCCCTGCTGTGGTGTCTGCCGGCCGGCTGGCTGTGGGGCATGCTTTGTGGCCCTGGTAATCTCTGCCCTTCTTGCGTGGTGTGACCATCACAGCCAAGGGGCCCGACTGGGGGCCCCCACCAGGCCCTGACCACGGTGACAGACAGAACAGGTGCTGAGCTGGGACCTCAGCGGGCTCCAGGCTGCTGAGCCGGCAGGCGCTTCGAAGGCGGCATGGATGCAGGCCTCCAGCAGGGCTGAGGGGCCTGAGCCCCCTCGACGTGGGGGTGCTGCCCCCTCCAGGGACCCTGCCGTGGGTCCAGACGCCTCTTGCTCGACTCTGTCGTCAGGCTCTGTTGCTGGCCATCCCCGAGGCTGGTGGGTGTGTGGGCCAACCACGTCAGTGGGGCTGCAGCGTCGGGGTGGGGGGGCGGTTGGGGCATTCGCCTGTGCTGCCTCCTCCTGCCCCCAGCCCAATTGGCTCCTTCTTGGCAGGGCCAAAGCCAGGCTGGCAGCCCCTTCCCCTTGGCAGCGCCCCCTTGACTGGCGTGGCCTGATCCGCTCCCTCCCCGCCGGCCCTCTCCGTTGGAGAAACTGCACCCCGGTTGCTCTGAAGGGGAGAGGAGAGCTGTGCTGCTGTGTCTCCCAGCGGGCTGGCCTTGCAGGCGGGGCCCTGTCTCGCCCTCTGGGCACGTGGGCTGGGGCTGGGGTGTTCTAGAGCACTAGGGTGGGATTGCTCAGAATGCCCAGCACAGTGACGATGGCCTTTGTCAGCAGAGGGGCCTCAGCAGAGGCCGCACCCAGGCCCATCCTGGGCTTCTCTGAGGCCCGATACACCATCTACAGCGATTGCCCAGGGTCTCTCCAGGTGTGGTTTGGGAGGGTCATGGCCCTTTGAAGCAGGGGGTGGGGCATGTGGGTAGTCAGCTCAGGGTGAGAGCCACCCTATCAGGTAGTGGTCTCGGGGCAGCGGCCCGATGAGCCCCCTGTGGCTCACTGCGCCTGGCTCCGCCTCCCCCGTGGCAGCCTGGTGACTTACTCTGTCCGGATGGCCAGGTTGTGGTTGCAGAGGGGACGCCGTGCGAGGTGGGTGTCCGTCTCCTGGGGCCGTGGTCACCACCCGGAGCCCCGGCTTCTGCTCTGTGCTAGCAGGCCTCCTCGTGGTGGCAGACTTGGAACTTCACGCAGTCCTGGTGCGGAGTACCTGCCCACCTCCTTCCCTTCTCGCTGCCACCGGAACGTTGTTCCTCTTGGCTCCGGGTGTTGCTTGTGGTGGCCTCCTCGGCCACGCTGGCGCTGGCAGAGGCAGGCAGCTTTAATCCCTCCTTCGTGTCGTCATGGGCTGGGGGGAGAGTTCGCCAGGGAGGAGACAGCCCGGGCCATGTATTAGGTTGCACACTTGGCACGGAGACGTGGCTTTAACGCACATGTCCCATGTGCTGGCTCTTCCAGGCCGCTGTTCCTGGCCCAGGCCCGTGGACTAATGATAAGGTGTGGGCTCTGGGGCGGTTCAGTGGCCTGGCTGGCCCCGCTGAGTGGCTGTGCTGGGAGGGGCTGTGGCCCACCCGCAGGGGCTGGCCTCGGTGGTGGCTGCGCTGTGCACAGGAGGCCAGGGGGCCCCAAGGACTGCCCGGGGGTGGGGGTCGCCGCTGGGGGAGGTGTCTGAATTCTCCCGTGCTCTCGCTGCCCGGCTGGCCTGTGAGGTGGGCTGTGGCAGCCCGTGGAGAAGGAAGGAGGCAAAGCAGCGTGGGGGCAGAGCTTCCCTCCCGCCAGGGCTCACCGGGGACACGCGCAAGTGCGCTCTGGAGATGCGGCTCGCAGGCAACTACAGTGTGGTTTCCAGAAGTGTCTGTGCCAGGCTCAGCCTCTCTGTTTGGGGCTCTGTGTGCTGGTCCTCCGGCCGTGGAGTGGATTTTGTTCTTCCCCAGAGGCAGACGTGATCAGCCTCACACCATGGAGGACAAGCCCACCAAGCCCGTCACAGTGAACTACAGAGTCAGGTGTGGACCCCAGCTTTGCGGCCGAGCGTGGGCACACCACCCACGCTTATTACACTCGGGGCCCAGGGACAACAGGTGCACATGGCCACCAGGAACAGCTCCGGCTCCCAGCTGTGGTTCTGAATGAGTGTGTCAGCCGTGAAACGCAGTGCATTCTACACCCCTGACTGCTTTACTTGCCTTAGATTTTACAATCAATGTGAGGGATTGTTTGCATGGCTCAAGTCTCCTTAAAAAAGTATCCAAAACATTTAAATGAGTTTTCCCCCTGCCAGAGCTATGCCCTCCCCCTCAGCAAACAAGAGGTGTCGGGGTTGTTTCTATGCCCCCAAGCGGGCCCCGAGGGGGTGGGGGTGGAAAACGCTGGTTCGGGGAGGCCAGCGGCAGCCTCTCCCTCAGCATCCCCTTCAGAGAGGGACTGGAGCACCTGGGCTAATGGTACTGAGAACCAGACTGTGCCAGGGTCTCCTGGGCCCTCGATGTTCATTATTTCAACCTGCAGACAGCCTCTCGGGTTAGGGCCTGCTAGGAAACCTGGTTTTAGGTGAGGAGGCTGAGGCACAGAGAGGCAGGTGGCATGCCTCAGATCACACAGCGAGGGGTGAGGGTTCCGGAGGGTGAGGTGCTCTCGGCTGCCACCTCCTCGGCAAGGAAGGGCTGACTGGCGTCCGCTTGGGGCCAGACCCTGGCCACATCTGCCAGGCTGGCAGTCGGTGGCCCCAAGCAGACCCCGCCGATTACTGTCTCCACAAGCTATCTTCCCTGTGACCCACCGGCCACCAGGCCCAGCTCTCTGCCCTGCCCCCGGCTGCCTGCCTCCTGCAGAATCCGGCGCAGCAGGATGGCCTGCTTGCTCTGGGGGAGGCTTTAGAAGAGAGCCGCCTCTTTCAGAATTAGGAACCCCAAAGCTCAATCCAACACCACTATGTGTTGGGGTGTTGGGCCCCCCACCATGTGCAGCGGGGATTCCCGTTTATAGGGTGACATGGTTACAGTGGGCTGCTGTGTGGGTCCCAGAAAGGCTGGCCCAGACACAGGCGGGCCCCCAGCAGCCCTGAGAGCTCTGGGCCCACGTCCATGGCCCCTTAGCTGAAGCGGGCCGGCTCTGCCCATGCCCTATGCCCTGCGCCCTGCGCCCTGCGTGGGGCCCGGGGACAGAGGGTCTTATTCAGGCCACCTGCCTGTAGCACCCATTCCAGAGCCACCTGGCTTCAGCAAACCCTTATTTCTTGATGTTTATTTTGGGTGTTAATGAAATAAAAAAACTATGCACAGTCCCTGCACTTGTGTGGGACAAAGTTCTCGGTGCCCTTTGGGGGCAGATCCTTCATCCTCACAGTGGCCCAGCGACAGTGCCCCGGTCACATGTTCCTCCCCAGCCCAGGCTGCTCCTCTGGCCTCTGCTCCTCTGCCCGTGCTGCGCCCTTGGCCTGGCCTGGCCCTCCCCACGCCTTCGGCCTGGCCTGGCAAACACCTCCTTGGCTTTCAGGTCTCAACTGGGATGTCTCTTCCCGCCGGGGCTCTCTCTGATCTCCACCGAGTGTGGGTAGGGTCCTCCCCAGGTGCTCAAGGAACCGACGTCACCAGGGAAAGCAAGCAGACGGGCAGTCCCACCTCCCTCGGTGACAAGGACTGTCTCGTCTTCACCGTTGGATCCCCAGCCTGTCGTGTGATCAGAGTGAGTGGCAGCAACGACACCGATGACAATAAGCGCTTGGTAAACGTCAGCTCCGTGTCAGTGTCGCCCCCGAGGTGGGCGCCCTTCCTTTCACCGTCAGCCCCAGGGTGCGGTCACACGGGCGGGACGCCCCGAAGTCTGCAGTCGGGGCTGCTCTGAGCCACTGAGCCTGGCTGCCTCCCTCGGGTGGCACCTGGACACGTTCAATCAGCCTCTTGTCATTTAACAAAATAGTTTGTCCCCTTCTCCAGATAAGGGCTGAGACTAAGGGTGGAGGGGCTCGGCTGGGGTCGTGTGGCAGGATGTGGGCGACTCCAGCCCCCACTAGACCACAAGCTCCTTGGGAGCAGACTTGGACCACCTAGTGCTTCTCTGTGTCACCAGCTTCTGCCCAGGAGCCTTGGGCATGGGAGGTGTTCGTCCCCAGGACGACAGCCCTGTTCGGTTACGTCCCCACTCGCAGCCGTGGGCCCTGGGCCTCCCAGCCCGGAGCCCCTGCAGACAGCTGTTTGGGTCGATGGCTCTCAGATGGCCGTGGCCTTGGAGGCAGGCAGGGGCAGCAGTGTGTGTGTGTGGGGGGGAGTTGTGAGGTAGAGGGGAGACCCATGCTCCTGTTTCCAGTTTAGTGGGGGGCTTTCCTTCCAATGGGGACCTTCGTCTGAGAGCAGCACTGTCCGGGGATGTCCTGGGGTCTGGGACTGGGGACTTCCCTGGTAGCCCCAGCGGGAAAGGAGGTGCTTGCCTCCAAAGGTGAGGTTTTGTTTTCCTTGCAGCCAGGAGTGAAGAGCTGTTTGTGGGCTGCTCGGGGGCCTGGCGGCCCCTCCTGCGTGGTGAGCAAACACAGCCTGTGCAGGTAGCAGCGTGGTGGCGCGGCCTTTTGTTGAGCACACCTGGCTCAAACATCTCGGGGATGGGAGTGACTCCGTCAGGCCCTCCTCCCTGCATAGCAGCACGGAGTCATTTCAAACATTCTCTTTGGGGCTCTGACAGCTGTGTCAGCTCCTGGCTGCGCTCAGAGGCAAAAGGCACGTTGGAAATGAGGTTTAAACCTGTTGCCTGCTGCCTCCCTGCCTGTCCTGGTCCCACCGCCCTGGTTTCAGCTGCACGTCTGTCTCTCCGCTTGCCTCAGTCAGTGCCAGGGTCCGAGGCCAGCTCACCATGGGTTTCCAGATAGCCCCTAGTCACGGAATAACATCCAGTGTGACACAGCCTTTTCTTCGGAGAAGTACAGAGCGCTATTTATTTATTTACTTATTTATTATTTAAAGCCTCATTTCCATTGATTTTAGAGAGAGGAAGAGGGAAAGAGAGAGAGAAACATCGATGTGAGAGAGAAACATTGGTTGGTTGCCTCCCGTATGTGCCCCAACCGGGGATCGGACATGCAACCTAGGTATGTGCCCTGACTGGGAATTGAACTGGCAACCCTCTGGTGCACAGAGCTCCAACCAACTGAGCCACGGTGCTGGGGCCAGAACCCTCTTTAAATAGGACTTGAAATATTGGTGTCACCGGGTTAAGTCATTACACCAAACGCCCTGTGGAGGATACTGACCACAGCAAGCTTGCATTTCTTCATCATTTGTGCGAGGTCAGCAGTGAGCCAGAAAGAGGGCCGATCAAAGGTGTCCTCACAGCCTTGAGCTAGAATTGAGAAATCCATAATTAAGCTATTCAATAAAATTATTTCCAGTGATTCTCTTTTGTGCTAATAAGTCACATCAGCTGCTGAAAATGCAAGTGTTGCGTGGCTCACCTCAGGCTCGTCGTTGCAACGACACTCGGAGGGATCTCCTCTCTGTGGGCCAGCAGCACAATGCCTGCTCAATCAGAAAGGGAGCTGTAATTTATTCTAAGATTTTGGGATTTTGAATGTGCAAGCAGGCAGCAATTATGAAACAAATACTGTAATTATAACCACTCTGGAAAAGTGAATGAGGTGGTAACTCGCTGAGGTGTATTTTCTGGTTAGAAAATACATGATCTCAGTTCTAAGCAAACGCGGCTGGGCCTCCTGTCCCCGGTTCTTGGGAGGTGAATCGGAGGATGATTAAAAGCCTGGAAGAACTCCAACTCCACCGGGGCTGCCGGGGGAGCGCGAGGCTGACCCTTTCTCAGTGAGCAGGGATGCCGCCTCAGAGGCCAGGCGGGTGGGGGCTCCGGCTGTGCCACCCCCTCTCCTCCACCTGTGCCCCTCGGGAGGGGCGGGCGTGTAGCCTGCACCCATCCCCGATGAAGCGGCGGAGTTCTGTCTTTGAGGGTCTGGAGCCGCCTCACTTTGGCAGCCTCCCTGGGCTCTGCCAGACCAGACCTCCCGCGGGCGATCCAGGCCCAGGCGAGCACGGCGCTTCTCTCCTGTTGTGTGTTCCTTGGAGTGTACTCTGGGACCCCCAGTTAGATCTCGCAAAGCGAGCTGTCTCTACCCAGCGGTGTGTCTGTCTAAGCGATAGTTTTAACCCTTGGGGACAACTGTCTGGAGGGCACCACGGAAACATCTCAGGACTTGTGGAGGTTTTGAGAACTCTCTGGGTTCTTGGTAGGTGGCCTGATGCTCCAAGTTTCCCCACGGCTGGATGGTAAGGAAGAGACCGAACGCCGCATGACATCTGACCTGTGCCGGGTAACTCCGAGACAAGTGAGAACCCAGTGCTGTGATTCCTGGGTCTTTTTTCTCAACAGCACCAACTTTGGGATCATGTGGTCCTTTTTGTTGCAATATTGATTGGAGCTGAGATTTAAATATTTGAGAAAAGTCAGACTCTTGATAAAAATGTGAATTTCAAAGGACTTTGCTACCTTGATTAAGACACATCAGCAAAAACAAAATTCCTTCCTGGAATGTGAGTTCCATGAGTTAAGGATTTGTTCATCACTGCTTCTCTAGCCCCTGGAACAGGATTTAAATCATGTAAATGCTTAATAAATGAGGAAGAATCTTCTCAAGAATAACTAGGCTTAGTTTAAGTCTTTCCTGTCGGAACGAGGCGTGGTTGTGCATTTGTGATTAGTCCAGGGTCTCCTGGAAAACACTTCTTTTTAGGGAAAGGAGGAAGGTGCTCACCAAGGAGCCCTACGGAGCCTTGCTGCCGGGGGCCTCTCCGAAGCACTCCCGGTGGCTGTGGCAGGGTGCTGATTCAGGGAGAAGCGTGCTGTAGATTTTGGGTTAATACTTTCTAGTCCCTTTGGGAGGTGTCAGCATCCGTTGGCCGATGTTAACAGGAGCCAGAGTTCGTAGGTTACTTACGGATGTCTAAATGTGTCTGTATTTATTTATGTACATAAATAGCAGGGACCAATATACTCTGAGAATTTAAAGCACAGTTTTCTAAGTATCATAGTGGGATATATTGTACTGTTTGCCCATCTGAGCTCATGTCAAATATGTAACTAAGTGAATGTACCTCATTTTCAGGAACGCAAATGGGCCCTGCCTGTTGTTCCTTGCTGTGTAAAGCCAGGGCATTGAATCATCCGGCCGTAAATCAAACTCCTGAATACGGGCTGTGGGGCACGCAGGCAGGGGACCCTTTCTTGTCCCACGGGATTTTGTGCTCTGAGGCTGCAGTGGGTGTGGGTGTGTTTTCTTTTTCAAATGGACTTCTAGAGAAGAATTTCTGTTTGAGGGTTAAACACTGGCTTGGCGTCGATCGATCGGGGCAGACTAGGTCTCCTGTGGGTGTGGTTGACCCTAGGTCTGGACGTGGGAGTTTCTGGAAGGCTTTGAACCGGGCTCTTCCCCCCTCCCATTCAGCAGGAGGGGAGCTGCTGACCCTGGGTTTTGGGGGCCCCACAGCCCCATGTACCCTCAAGCCTGCTCACCCTTCTTCGAGGTTCTCGCTCAGGGCTGGTGTGGGTTTCCTGCAGAGACCCTCCAGCACTTGGCTCTCACCCCTCCAGGGCAGACGTGCTGGCGGAGCAGTAGTTTCTGGACCCCCAAGTTTTGGTGGGGCTCTCTGATCAGAATAAGCACAGGGCACGTGCTATCAGTTGCTGCGGCCCTTCGCCTCTCCCCCGACCGCTCAGGGTTTCGTCATCATTAACACGGCCATCGTGGGCCTGATAAATGGGGAAGAGGCGTCAACGGGCTGGCAGGCCTCATGGTGCAGAAACCGCCTGCAGAATGCACATGGCACTCTGCACATTGCAGCGCGGGTTCGGGCCCAGGTGAGTCCCCGCCAGCCCGGGGAACGCACTGGCGATGATGGATGGCCAGGGCACGCGGATGCGCCCCTGACACTATTTGCACAAACAGGGAACTCAAACGAACAGGGTTTTCAGGAGCTTATATAAGGCAGCTGGCAGTGCGCAGCACCCCAGCTGTGTGGCATGACAGGACAGAGCTTCGTGTTCCTATTCAGAAACAGGTGACTTTCCGAACCAGTTTGCCTGTGTCAGGACTTGAAATGGTTTGCTCTGCCCTTCTGTTGTCATAACCCCCCTTTTCTCTTTGCCTTTCTCTTTGTAAAAACTTTCTTTGCAAAGGGATTCTTCTAACTGGGACAGTAGGGCTACTGTTGCTTCCAGCAGCCGCCCAAGGGGTTTGCTTTTCTTTGGGACTCTGACTTCCTTGAAAGATGCATCGGGGAGGGGACAGCAGGTGTGTGTTGCTGAGTGCCCCGAATCGGGGGTGGGGGCAATGGGTGCAGGGCTGGGAATTCGGGTTTGGCTGAAACTCACCTCCCCACCTCAGTGTGTTCCTGGGGTCACGTCCAGATGTCCGTCCTGGCTCTGTGAGAGCCGGGTGTAAAATCGACAAGGGATAACCTCACACTCACACAGCACTCCGCCAGTGCCCGGCACACAGTAGGCCTCTCCTGTGCTCTTCCCATCAGCCCTACTATAAGCTGGGCAGGCCAGGAATTACGGTCTGTATGTAAAAGTAAGAGAGTCACAGAGGGGACGTAGCTCACACAAGGTCCTCCAGCACGCCAGAGGGGCAGGGAGGTGGGGACTCCTGAGAGGTAGAGCCTGTATTTCAAGGCCACGTCCAAGTGCAGGCACGCCCTGTTGTCAAAGCGAAGGCGGCAGTCACTCCCTCGGTGCCGTGGAGCATGCTGGTAGTGATTCAGATCTGATGGCGTTCCAGGACTGTGTCTTCATCACCGCTGAGATTATGGAAACCATTAGTGCCGCAGAGAGGCAAGCATCTCATCCCAGCCTTTGTTCCAGATTTGTTATTTATTCATAAGACAATTTTTTCTACCTTATTAAAAAGCAGTGCACGATTATTGGAAGAAGTCATAAATTACAAAGGAGGAAAATATTCTTATCATCTCACTCCCACGGTATATAAAATACGAGGGGATCACGCTGACTACATGGCACTTTCGTAACCCAGCTTTTCCTCTTATTTACTGTGAGTGCCGGTGGCAGTCATTGGCTATTCCAGGGACGTCTTCTCCAGGGCTGCCCCCCGAGCCGTCCCTGGTTGGAGCTGTTCTCTGCGGATGGGTACACAGGCTGCTTCCCCCACCTCTGCATTCTCTCTGGCATGAACGAACATCCTCTGAGCTAAATCTCTGCCCACATTTATTATTCAACAAATATTTGTTGAGGGAAAGGCACGATTTTGTTGGGGGAAATTCTTCGAAGTGGATTTTCTTGGTTAAATTGTGTTACCACATTCATGGTCAAGGTTTAAAGAGTGCGGGAGGGAGCATAGCGAACACTTGAAGAACCTGAAATAACCACCGCGAACAGTTTCCTAGGTGTCTTCGCAGAGGGGGTTGTGTTTGGCGGTATGTGGGCGCTGCCCTTTCAACAGAAACGAGCCGTAGCTTCCACAACAGCAGGGAGAGTGGCCGTTCCACTTAGCGTGTCTGGACTGCTTCTGACGTCGGCGCCACAGTGTGGTCCAGCTGTGTCAGCCCCTCTTCAACGGACCCCGAAAAGTCACGGAGCAGCTTCCGAGAGTGGCCGCGTGACCGGGCTTAGTTGTGCAGGGCGCCGTAGGAGAAGTGCTGGAGGAGGACTGCTGAGCCGGAGAGGTGTGTCCGCTGAACACATTCGCAGTCGGCGCTGAGTTAACGTGCATGTGTGACACTCGCGTGTGTCCTCTCCAGGGAGGCCCTATCCGTTTACACTCGTACCAACAGAGTGCAGGACTGCCTGTTTCCCAGTGGCTTTTGTTAAGTCTGTGGGTGACTAATTTTTTAAAAAACATCTGTTTATTAGATAAAAAAGAAGGGATTCAGTATCTGTACGTTAATTTGCATTTTTCCATTATTAGCATGAGGTCCTCCCCATAGCTGAGAGAGTGTTTTGGAGCAGACTCTATTTTTTTTAAAGGCTAAATTACCTAGTTACTAATCAGGTAACTTTGGGCAAGTGACAGAGAACCTCAGTTTCCTTATCTGTAAAATGGGGTGGTAATATCTGCTTCTTGGAGCTGTGCAGCAGACTTCCTGTGAATGCCTGTCCTGGCCTTTCCGATCGGTCTCGTCTCCTTTCGGACACAGCCTGGGAGCTCCGGGGGAGTGTCCTATGTCTGCATGCATGCCTGTGGTTTGCCTCTGCCTTGGGAAGGCCATGCTGGTACGCGCCCGCTGCCTTTCCGGTAAGGCCCTCGCTGGTGTTGCCTTCTTACCCACTGTTGTCATCCTCTTGACTTGTCAGGTCCTCCTCCCACCCCCACACCCTCCCCCCCACCCGTGGCCCCCCGCCCCACTGCCCGAGTCCACATGTGCACCTGAGCTCCGGCTGGTTGTGAAGGAGGTGGGGATGCGAGCGGCCCTGCAGATCACAAGCCTTAGGACTCCTTTTGAGGATCAGGGACATGTTGAGCGCCTACCAGGCATCAGGCACAGTGCTGGCTGCCTTATTCCAGTGGGCCCTCCCCACGGGCCACCGATGAGGGAGTCATTGTCCTCACTTGCAGAGGTTTAGAGTGGCTCTGGGACTTTCCCAGAGTCACACGGCAGTCGGTGGCAGAGCCCAGAGCAGACCTACCCCCAGGCCTGTGCTCCTTCAATCGTTTCACGCTGCTAAAGACAGTGGATCCTTAGCGGATACCTGTTAGGAGCCTGGGACCCCCCGCTGGGGAAGCTGTATTAGTTAAGCCAGGAAGGGTGCTTGGGGCCTTATGCAGGCTGTAGGGACAGCTTCCTGACAAGGGAAAAATCGTCCCCACCTAATTGCAACAGTGACTTCCACCCAGGCTCATGAGGTCCAGGCCAGTGAGGTCCCCCCTCTCCAGGTCTCAAAGTGAGCCTCTGAGGTGTGGGGGGGCGGAGTCCCACTCCCCATGGGGCAGACCCTGAAGGGCCCACCGGTGACTGTGGCCAAGACTCCCGGCTCAGGAATCAGGGAGAGGGGCCACCCATGGGCATTCAGCCTTCTGGAGGGGTCCCTTCCTATCCTGGGTTGAATAGGCCACATGTCTTTCTCTGTCCTCTGAGTGACGTTTTATTTCTAAAAATGAAAACAAGTTCAAATGAATTATTTTGGCGTTTGTATTTTCTTATTTCCAAAGCTTTGTGTTTTCTGTTGAATCTCATTGTGAAAAGCCCAGGCAGTACAGTACACAGCGCGCTGAGGTGCTCAGTGACAGACAAGTATCATCAGGGGACCGATGAATGGAAGACAGAAGGTGTTAAGTTCCCTTGGGCGCTCCCCCGGAAACAGCTGTTGTCAGTGGCTGGCTGAAGAGTTCCACCGTTTTTTCTCAGCGTGCACACACACACTCACACACCCACACTCTTGTATTTACGTAAATGGACTCATATGACCCATATCATTTGCATTCATTTAAGAACGTGTCTTGGATGGCCGTCCACACGTGAGTGCACAGGCTCCACCTGCCTTCAGACATCCGCCCTGTGCTCTGTCGTGTGGATAGTCTGCAGTTTGATTCCTTTATTGATGGACATGTGGAGGGTTCCAGTTTTCCATTTTTTAATTTTTATTTAAAATTTTTTTAAAGATTTTATTTATTTATTTTTAGAGAGGGGAAGGGACAGAGAAAGAGAGAGAGAGAGAAACATCAATGTGTGGTTGCCTCTCATGTGGCCTCCACTGGGGACCTGGCCCGCAACCAAGGCATGTGACCTGACTGGGAATCGAACCTGCGACCCTTTGGTTCACGGTCTGCACTCAATCCACTGAGCCACGCCAGCCAGGGCAGTTTTCCATTTTTTAAAATATATTTGATTGATTATGCTATTACAGTTGTCCCATCCCCCCACCTTTATTCTCCTCTGCCCCATACACTCCCCCCCTCCACATTTCCCCCCTTCAGTTCTTGTCCATGGGTCACACATATAAGTTCTTTGGCTTCCACATTTCCCATACTATTCTTAACCTCCCCCTGTCTATTTTCTACCTACCATCTATGCTACTTATTCTCTGTACCTTTTCCCCCTCTCTCCGTCCCACTCCCCTGTTGATAACCCTCCATGTGATCTCCATTTCTGTGGCTCTGTTACTGTTTGAATTGTTTGCTTAGTTTGCTTTTTCTTTTGTTTTAGGTGTGGTTGTTGACAACTGTGAGTTTGCTGTCATTTTACTGTTCATATTTTTTATCTTCTTTTTCTTAGATAAATCCCTTTAACATTTCATATAATAAGGGCTTGGTGATGATGAACTCCCTGAACTTGACCTTATCTGAGAAGCACTTTATTTGCCCTTCCATTCTAAATGAAAGTTTTGCTGGATAGAGTAATCTTGGATGTAGGTCCTTGCCTTTCATGACTTGGTATAATTCTTTCCAGCCCCTTCTTGCCTGTAAGGTCTCTTTTGAGAAATCAGCTGACAGTCTTATGGGAATTCCTTTGTAGGTAGCTGTCTCCTTTTCTCTTGCTGCTTCTAAGATTCTCTCCTTATTTTTAATCTTGGGTAATGTAATTATGATGTACCTTGGTGTGTTCCTCTTTGGGTCCAACTTCTTTGGGACTCTCTGAGCTTCCTGGACTTCCTGGAAGTCTATTTCCTTTGCCAGATTGGGGAAGTTCTCCTCCATTATTTGTTCAAATAAGTTTTCAATTTGTTGCTCTTCCTCTTCTCTTTCTGGTACCCCTATAATTTGGATATTGGAACATTTAAAGATGTCCTGGAGGTTCCTAAGCCTCTCCTCATTTTTTGGAATTGTTTCTTCATTCTTTTCTGGTTGAATGTTTTTTTCTTCCTTCTGGTCCACACTGTTGATTTGAGTCCCAGTTTCCTCCCATCACTATTGGTTTCCTGTATATTTTCCTTTATTTGACTTAGCATAGCCTTTATTTTTTCATCTAATTTATGAGCAAATTCATCCAATTCTGTGAGCATCCTGATTACCAGTGTTTTAAACTGTGCATCTGATAGGTTGGCTATCTCTTGGTGGTTTAGTTGTACTTTTTCTGGAGCTTTGATCTGTTCTTTCATTGGGGCCATTTTTTTTTCTCAGTGCACCTGTTACTTTAAGGGGTGGAGCTTTAGGTGTTCATCAGGGTGGTGTAACCCATGTCACTGCGTTGTGATGCTGTTTGTGGGGGTGGGGCCGGAGAAGGAACAATGGCGCTCGTTCTGCTCTCTGCTGGCTTTCAGTCACTTCTGCTGCTTCCCACAAGCAAATTGGGACCTTCTGTGCTGATTCCTGGGTGGGTGGGCTTGTGTACATTCTAGGACCCTGTGGGTCTCTCCTATGATCTCTCCTGTGAGACTGGGAGTTTCTCCCACTGCTGCCTCCTCCCCTATAGGTGTTTTCAATCGGTGGTTTGAGGCTTTATTTCCCCGTGCTGGAACCCTGGGCTGTGAGGTCTGTTTTGCTCCCCAGCTATTCCTTTACCTGCAGTCGAATGTAGGACAACCCGCTCCACCAGTCACGGCACTGCTGGGGCCACCGCAGTCTCACTGGCCAGCTGCAGCGTTGCCTGCCCTGCTCCACAAATTGCTGCCTTGCTGGGTCCACCAGCTGCTGCCTTGCCTCACGCCCTCTTGGCATGGCTCTCCCCCTCCTACCAGTCTGGATGAATGTTTCTTCTTTAACTCCTTGGTTGTCAGACTTCCATACAGTTCGGTTTTCTGTCAGTTCTGGTTGTTTTTAAATTGTTGTTGTCCTTCTTTTGTGTGGTTGCCTCCCACATGGCCCCTACTGGGGACCCAGCCTGCAACCCAGGCATGTGCCCTGACTGGGAATTGAACTGGCGACCCTTTGGTTTGTAGCCCATGCTCAATCCACTGAGCTACGCCAGCCAGGTGTTGTCCTTCTTTTGGTTGTGTGAGGAGGCACAGTGTGTCTATCTACACCTCCATCTTGGCTGGAAGTCCCAGTTTTCCATTTTTTCATAGAATGTTGCAGATAGTATAATGTTGAGAAGACCTCTTTGAGTAGAAAATTTTTGGAGCTTATTAACCCTCTCCTGGAAATCATTGATCACCTGCTTTTCAGAAGCCTTTGCTGGTCTAGCCACTCCTGGTCCCACTGCCTGTGACCTGCTTCCTTATCCTCTACATTCCTCAGCCTGGCATGGATGGATTTCCTTTCTTGTTTTTAAAATTTTAATTCTCACCCAAGGATATGTTTTTAATTGATTTTTTTAGAAAGAGGAAAGGAGAGAGAGAGAGAAGCATTGATGTGAGAGAGAAACATCAATCATTTGTCTCCCATACTCACCCTGAATGGGGATCAAACTTGCATCCTAGGTATGCGCCCTGACCAGGAATTGAACTCACAACCTCTTGGTATATGAGATGATGCTCCAACCAGCTAAGCCACCTGGCCAGGGCCATGGGTGGGTTTCTTGCCTGCTAGTTTTCGAGCTCTCGACAGTGGCCAAGCACACTGCTTTGTTATCGATTCTTTCCCTTTTTGGGAGGAGTGGGGATATTTGTTTTTGCTTTTTAAATTTAGTTTTCACTTGTTACCAAAATTATACATTAATATAAAGAATTGAGAACTTATATAACACTTACTAAAAAAAAGAGAAGTTCCCTTCCACATACACACTCATCTATGCTCATTTTCACTTCCCAGAGACGACCAGTTTCAAATCTTTTAGCTGATTTTTTTAGTGTTTTCTTTGATAACTCTCCAAAACATGTTTGTACTATCACTTTTTAATTTTTCAGTTTTCAGCATTGCCAACTGACTTCTCACTGTGGGGGGTAAGCACCCAACTTCCTCCCGCACTTCTTGTCCGCTTGTACATGTCTGTGTTCGTGGATAAGTACTCCATGTTCACAGTATTTGGCCTATGTCATGTTCAACTATATAATATTAAAATATTAAACTGTGACTGTTTTTCTTTGGCTACACAACCTTTTCCCACCACAATTAATAGTTGTTTAATTTCCTGTGCATTTATCATGATTTTGTTTTCTTACTACAACTCAGTTGTGTGAATCTCCTCTCAATATATTCAGACACATGAGTATTTTACCAGGTCTATCGTTCTGAGAAGGTCTCGCCTGGACTCGCCCTGGCCTGGACTGGTCACCATCTGTACTAAGCGTACATCTGTATTCCAGAGCCTCTCTTTCTCTGTTGTCCTAGGAACCTGTTTCATTTCTCTTCTGAACAGAGCTTCTTCCTCTTTCTCATAACCCTTCCTTCTCCTTGATTTACTCCTTCATGTGGCAGACACTCGTTATGGCTTCCAGAGAAGGGGTGTATGGAGGTTGAGTTTCTTAAACCCTGTGTATGTTACAAACTCAGTATTTTCCCTCCACACTTAATGTGCTAGTTTGGCTGGGTATAGAACTCTAATTTGGAAATAACTTTAAGAATTTTAAAAGATCTGTCCACTGCCTTTTAGCTTCTGAAGTTGCAGTTGAAAATTCTGATACGGTTTTTCTCCCTCCATCTTTCATATGAAATCTGCTGTTGTTTTCTCTTGAGACACTTCTAGGAACTTCTTTTTATTCTGAATGCTCTGAAATTGATATTTTATATGCTTTTTGGTATGGTTCTATTTACTCTCATTTACTAGGTACTCTGTGGGATTTTCAAACTAGAAACTCATGTCTTTTAGTTTTAAGAAACTTATTGGAATTATTTATTTTATAGTATTTTCCTATCCTTTCTATTTCTGTCTTTTTTTTTTTTTGAACTCCTATGTGGTTGGTTACAAAAATAGCCCCTTCTTCCTATTCATGCCCTTTGCATTTGACTGTCGTCCCCTCCTCCAAATCTGGGCTGAGACATGGGGCTTGCTTTGAGCCAATGGGATTTTGGTAATCATGGTACATGTAAAGGGCTGAAAGCCCCTGTGTGATGGAACTCGCTTGCTACCAACCCTGGGAGAAGAGCATGCCCAGGTTAGCCCACGGGTTGTAGGGGAGGATGAGAGACATGTGGAGCAGAGCCAATCCCCAGCCAAGAGCAGCGACTGCCCCTGACGCATGAGCAGTGTGGGCTCATTGGTGCGTGCCGCGGGGGCGGTGCTGTTGTTTATTATTCAGCATTGTTGTGGTAACAACTGATATGTCTAATTATGTAGGTATTGAACCTCTTAGCATAGCCTTTTAATCTTATTTTTTTTATTGCACTTTCTTTGAGGTTCTGTCAACAATATCTTATGTCCCTTCTACTGAGGTTTTCATTTCTGCCATCACATTTCTAATTTCTAAGAATTCTTTGGTTCCCTGCACGCTGTTGCTTTGTAGCATCCTGTCGTAATTTCACGGACGCGTATTTTCTTTTTTTGCTTCCCTGATGTTTTATTTTTTCTATTGCAGTTTACATTCAATGGTATTTTGTATTCGTTTTAGGTATGCAGCATGGTGTTTAGAAACTGAATACATGACCGGTGTCCCCTTGATATTTCCAGTACCCATCTGGTACTGTACGTAGTTATCACAATATTATTGACTGTATTTTCTATGCTGTACTTTACCTCCCTGTGACTATTTTGTGACTACCAATTTTACTTTTTAATCCCTTTACTTCCTCCCGCCCCCACTCTGGTAACCATCAGTCTGTTATCTGTGTCTATGAGTCTGTTTCAATATTGTTTGTGTGTCTACTTTGTTCTTCAGTTTTCACATATAAGTGACATCATATAGTATTTGTCTTTCTCTGATTGACTAATTTCATTCGGCATTATACCCTCTAGATCTATCCATGCTGTCGCAAATGGTAAGATTTCATTCTTTTTTATGGCTGAGTAATATTCCATTGTGTATATGTACTACAGCTTTTTTATCTACTCATCTATTAATGGGCCCTTGGGTTGCTATGGAAGCATATTTCTTATTGCATTAATGATTATTCTTTAAAGTTTCACCCTCCGTGCATTGTTTCTTTCCTCCAAGTCTCTTTTTCATTCTATTTGGTCCTCTCTCCGTCACATTAGAGAATTTCCTCCACTGTCTGACAAGCTTTGCCTGTCCATGCACATTCACTAAAAAGCCAGTTGGAAGCTGTGTGTATGTGTGTGTTCACGAAACATCAATCCTTTTGGGGAGTTCCTGACCCTTTTCTCTAGGGCTGGCTGGATGTCCCAGAGAAGCCTCCTCCACTGTGCAGCTTGGAAGACACTTACCTGGCTGTCCGCTTTCAGAGAATCTGGTCATGGGGCGGGGGGGTGCAGGTAGAAGACAAGGGGGCCTTAACATTCAGAGTGTAAACTTGCACTTAGTTCTGCCATTTTCCAGCATGGTACCCCTGCTCTCACCTGTGCTTGGTGTCCCCAGACCAGGGTCCTTCTGCTTACCCTTCACAGAGCATAGCCTTCCAGTCTTCTGCCAGTGAGCAGAGGGGTGGTCCCCGGGCTGCAGAGGCTGGGGCGGGGCCCGCACACCTAAGAGCGGGTTACCAGGGCTGCCTGCCAGCCCTCCTGCGGCAGCCCCACCTTTCCAGGTCCCCGGTGCCTCTAATTCCAGAGGCTTTGTGTAATTCTATGGTGAACACCAGGGAGCTTTCTGGCTTTCTTCACTGCTGACTTAGGGTTTAGCTTACTTAGGTCTGTTAAGTCAGCTTCTCTCATTCATCTGCTTTCCAGTTTCCAAAATTTTGTTGCTCTTGCTTACTCTCATGTTCTCCCTATCCTTGTGGCTTTAGGCCTGTTTTTTTTCTTGCATTGTGCTTTATTTTAGTGGGATATCTTTATTACTTTCTGATCATACATGATTGTTGTAAAAAATTAAAACAGATGTGGTTGGGTGGCTCAGGTGGTTGGAGCATCGTCCCAAATACCAAAAAGGTTGCGAGTTCAATCCCTGGTCGGGGCATGTACAGGAGGCAACTGGTCAATGTGTCTTTCTCTCTAAAATCAATTAAAAGAACATATCCTAGGATAAGAATTAAAAAAATAATTAAAACAACCCAAAGGAAGTGACCCTCCCTTGTAATTGCCTTCTGCATCCACTGCTACTCAGGTTTGGATCCTTCTAGATAGTTTTGCCTCTATGAATTACATGCATGTGTATGCTGGATATACACACTCGTATTTACACACATGCTTTGCAAATTACATGGGATCGTAACACATTATAATATGCTCTTCTGTAACCAGTCTTTTTTCTCCAACACTAGTTCTTGAACATCTTTCAACGATAAAGTAGGAGCTACTGCTTTTTTTTTTTTTAGCATACTGCATAGTGTTCTCTTAAACTACAGCATCTCCCCCAGCCCCTTATTAACAGGAGTGTCAGCTGCTTCCAACTTTTTGTCTCTGTAAAGAGCAGGTGCGCCCACACCTTCGCGTCTCTGTCCCTTTGCCTCCTTAGCTGTTTCCTTGTGGTGGAACGTCCAGATGGGCCCGCGCAGCTACGATGCTGGCAGATGGTGTGTGGGACCCACATGCCACTCCTGGGTGCAGGAGAGGCCTGCTTCCCGGCCTCTCGGCCAGCCCCTGACTCACTGCTCTCGTTGATTGCTGCAGGCAGGTTGGGTGAAAGTGGCACCTCTTGCTGCTGTGATTTGCGTTTCCTCAAGAAGTAAGGCTGGCTCTTTCTGTGTGTCGTGGTCACGTGTGGCCTGCATGCTTTCCGTGTGGTATTTTACTCTCTCTTCCAGAGTGAGTCCTCAGACCCGCCCGCCTTTCCTACCCGAGTGTCCTGGGCCCTGGGATCCCGAGGCCAGCACGCTGTGTGGGTGGCGGGGATGGGTCTGGTGTTGAGAGGGGTGGGAGTGTCCAGGGGCAGAGTGTGCCCTCCCCATCTCTGCCTTTTCCCCCCACAAAGGCACCTAATTGGGGAGGGCACAGCCTCCCCCCAATCAGCGGACAGGCCCTGGGCAGAGCAGCCCCCTGGGGCCGACTCATAGGGTTGCCTACATGTGGCCCTGTGAGCGGCTACGTCCTGGGAGGGGGTTCTGGCACCAGCCTGAGGTTGGGCATTTACCTGGGTTTGCATTCCACAAAGACCATTGCTTTGTCTTTCTTTTTTAACCTTAAAAAAATTGTGAAATACAACACATATAGAAAATGCTCAGTTTAGCAAATGATTGTGAAACAAACAGCCACATGACCACCTCCTTGGGAGGCAGTGGACTTTTAACAATACTGTGACAATTGGAACTGGTGCCCTGCCCCGGACTGTTGGGCTGTCCCTAGGTCTCTGGGCCCGGGAAGGGCACCCCTCGGTCGTGGGAGGACCACTTCCCACGCGGCGGCTCTAGGCTGGGGTGCTGGAGTCCGCAGGTGGTGCTGGGTGGGAGGTCTCGGGGATGGAGCCTGTGACTTGCACTTCACCCTCAGCTCCCTTTGCTGCCCTGTGTCCTGACAGACTCAGGAAACAGTCAGACCTCAACCCCTGCCAGGGGGCAGGGCGAGGCCTGAAACCCAGAGTGGGAAGCTCTGAGCAGGCCTGAAGGCCAGGCTTGGGGCTGGCCACAAGGCACTCACCGCCCCTGGCAGCACTTGGTCACCCTGCCCGAGGCCCTGTCATGTAGTGCAGCCTTCTTCTCACTCATGCTGACGAGGCTTTGGAGGATGACTGTCCTCTGGGTGGGACAGTCCCCTCATGGGCTGGGTTGGGGTGTGAGCACCTGAGGGGGGATGGGAACTGTGTGCTCTTCCCCGAGGACCACCCGTGTCCCTGGTGGCTCACCTGCCTTTGCTGCACCAGCCCTGGCACCTCCCTGGAGGTGCAGCCCCACGCGGAATGCCCACGTCTGCAAAGTGCATCCCTATGCACAGGAGACGGGCCTCAGCCCCCCGCCTGCCTCCGCTCCCTTGCTCCTGGCTGCCCCCTCACTGGTTCAGTTCATACGGAGCTTCCACTGTCTGCCAGGCGCTGGGTGACACTGAGGGGCAGGGCAGACTCAGCCCCTGCCTGTGGGGGGCTTATGGTCTAGAGTGCCGCTGTCCAACAGTTTTCTCTGATGACGGCGTGTCCCCCCTGGTGCTGGGCAGTGCAGGGAAGAAGAAGGGTATGCACGTGAGTGGAAACCGCAGGCTCGGGGTGCACACGGGGCTCGGTGTGGAGCCGTGGTGGCCCGCAAAGGCTGCCTGCGTGAACCAGACCTGAGGGATGGAGAAGGCAAGCCAGACCGAGGGCTCAGGGAGAGCTGTCAGGGTGGGGGGACTAGCACTTGCAAAGGCCTGGTGGGGAGGGGAGGCAGGCACTTCTGGAATGGAAGGAAGGGCAGTGCTGCTGGGGACAGGAGTGTAAGGGAGGGGCCAGAGCTGCAGAGCCTGTGGCCACACAGAGGGCTTTACCTGGGGCGGGGGATACTTGGTTGCGTTTGAAGATCACCCTGGCCTCTGTGTAGAAGGCAGGACCAGTTAGGAAGCCGTTGTGGCCATCCTGGTGGGAGGCAGTGGCAGCAGCGGGACAGACAGACTGCAGGACTTGCCGATGGAGTGGGAACTGACAGACTGGATGAGGAGGGGGAGGGAGAGGACGGGACATGAGGGATCCCATGCTCCTGCTTGGGAATCTGGGTGATGGTGGAGTCATCCCTGGAGCGGGTGCAGGAGCAGGTCTGGAGGAAAAGAGATGAGTTCCTTCTGGGCGAGCTGTGTTTGGGGTTCCTAAGGGCCATCCATCGGGCCTCTGCATGGAGGAGCTGGGGCTGCTGGAGAGGTCTGGGCGGGGGACAGAGCAATGGGGTTCACCAGCATGGGGTCCACCCTCATGTGCCTGCTTATCTCTGGTTCTCTCCCCGCCACCCCCGCCATCACTCTCAAAAGCCCTGGACCAGCCCAGCCTGGGAACAGGGTGGTCCTGCCAGGGATGTGGCCATAGCTTACCTGGGGGGAGGTGCACCTTTGTGTACATGTGTGTTGTGGGGGCTTTTACATACTTCCAGAAGGTAGGATGAAAGCGACTGGGAGTAGAGGAGGGGGGAGGCAGAAGGGGCAATGTGGGACTTGCCCAGAAAGATGAGTTTTGCTGTATGGGGTTCGGGTCACCTCGTGGATACCAGCTGATCCTGGAGAGTCTGGACATTGGCTGACGGGGAGAGCTGCCTCAGCTCCTATTCTGCCTTAGGACCGGACTGTGTGACAGACTCATTTCTCTGAGCACCGGTCTAGTTACACTGGCGTCCCTCTGAGGGGCTAGACCCTGGAGCACAAGCTGAAGGGGCCAGGTCCAACTTCAGCGGTTTTGGTGCGGTGGGGTTCTCGCGCCTTATAGGGTCTGCGCCGGCCCAGCTGTTCCCCCGGCCAGGCTCAGCTCCTTACCAGTCTGCAGACAGTCTGAACTTGGCTCCAGTTTTTGGGTAGGGAATGCATCCAGTTGGCGTCCAGAGGTGCAAACACTGGCCATGTGAAGCCATGTGATGCCTGGGTAACGTAACCTGCTCAGTCTCTTGGGTGGGGCTGTGGGGTAAGATTTTAGACGCGTTTGTCGTCCAATCTGACGGTGCTGCTGGGAGAGTCCACTCTGACCGCGAGCACCCACCCTGCGGGGCAATTGTGTGCAGATCAGCAGTCTTGGTCTGTGGCCTTATGCTGGGCCACCAGCCGCAGCTCCTGACTCGGCCAGGTGCGTGGTGGGGCCAGGTGAGTGACCATGGCTGTCTCAGGAAACCTAGCTCCAGGCTCTGGGGTTGCTGTGGCTTCCCCTCTTTGTCCCACCACCCAGGTCTGTAGGCTCTGCCTCCACACCTGCCCCCAGGTGTGTCCCCTTCCCCCTGCCTCAGCTGCTGCCACTGCTCTAGTTCAAACCTTCATTGTCTCTCACCTGTTGCTTATAAGCCTGCCTGCCTTCTCTGGTCCTGCTGACCTTCTTGGGCATCCAGACGTGCTGTGATGGCTCTTATCTTTGACCTCTTTGCAGATTCTGTTTCTGTCCTAGAAGGTTCCTACCACTCCACCCAACACCCCTCTGCATGGCCAATTTCTGGGCATCCAGAGCCGGGCACAGGGGACGTGTTCCTGTGTTTCTCAAAGGAGGAACTGTGAGTTAACAGTGATTGAATCTTTTTGACCTTGACTGATTGTCACTCTGAAGGAAGTTGTCCCCCCATCATAACTTACTTAGCACCGACTCTCTGTTAGCAAGTATGACTGCGTGTTCATTCGGCAGGACTCTCTGTCCCTGGGTGCGGGGACCTGCATGGGCCACGCGCCAGCAGACATCGTTGGATGATATTGAGTGGCGTTATCTTTCCACACTGAGAGAGATCAGTGAGACTCTCTTAGGGCCTTCTCATCAGACACTTTTTCTGGTATTTGGAGTCTTCTGATGGTGAGAGGTTGTCTTGGTTTTCAGCCTCTGGCTCCATGGGGAAGGTGGCTTGTCCGCGCTGGAGGGCGGGAAGGTCTGGGCCCGTGGGGCTGTGCGCTGGAGGTGGTGCCTTCAGGAGTGAGAAAGGTGGACAAGAGAGAGAGGGGTTTTCCTTCACTCACCCCACAGGTACCACCCCAGGAGCCAGACTGGTGGCTCCGAATGGTTAGCAGTCTGACTTGGAATTTCTTTCCTGGGCTTAGGTACCTCTGAATCGGACCTCGCCTTGCCCCCCATCTTCACTCTCTACTACTTCCCGCCTCCGGGGCTTTGCTGGGGTTGTCACCCCTGCCGGGGGTGCTGCTTCTCAGGGGACACGTCTGCAGAGCCCCGGCCTTTCCTCCTCCCACGGGGACTCTGACGCTGTGATTTGTTAGCACCGCGCAGTTTACGTTTCATCCTGTTCCTCAGCGGTGTGTATCTTGCAGCTGAAGTGACTTCACGCTTCTTCCACCCACACAGCGTTCTTTAGTTGTTTGTGTGTTTACTGTGTCCTTGTCGCTGCCAGGGTGTGTGGAGACGGCAAGTGTGTAAGACAAGGCCTCTCTCTCCAGGGCGTCCGTGGTCTGCCAGGGCGTCCAGACCTGGGAGAAACGGCTCCGTGTGGAATTGCACAGGCCCGAAGAGGGAGCGGCTAACCATTGCTGCTCACGGGGGACGTCGGGCAGGGCTTCGCGGGGAAGAAGCCTATGGGTTGAGTGTGACACGGGAGGCAGGGACTTGGTCCTGGAAAGTTGGGGTAGAGAAGACTTCCAGGTGGGATGGTCTCGAGCAAAGTTAAGGGACAGGAGAGTGGGGGTTGTGGAAGGGACGGGTGGGTGTTCAGATGGTGTGGGGCAGTGAGCCAGGAGACTCCGTCTGGATAAGTGGGGAGGGCGCAGGGTTGGAGGGATGGGAGAACTTCCTCAGGGGATGGAGAACTCACTGATACCGAGCTGGGAGGTGTGTTGCTTTTTTTCATAAGTCAACACAAAACAGTTAAAGACCAGTGGTCAGGCACCATACATAAGATGGTTTGGGGTGCAGAGAAGTGGCCACGGTGGGGGGCAAGCAGGGATGTTTTGGCTTTGAGAAGAGAGGCCCCAGGGGCCCATGGCATGTGTTGACCCCTGCCCAGGTCTCAGTCCCTGCCAGATGGACAGACCTGTGCGAGCTGCGCTCAGCAGCTGCAGACCAGCCAGCAGAGCGCAGAGGCCGTGGCCCCCCGCCCCCCACCCCGAGAAGAGAGCCGATGCCTCCCCGTTTGCCTGCTCTGGGGCCAGGCTTTCACACTTTACTCCGTGTCCTTGTGTATCATTTGCACTAAAAAAGCACATGCTGCTTATGAAAATGATAAATATTTTGTTCTAATTCATAACAAAAAAGAAGACAGATGTCTCAAGTAACCTGGCTGGATGCAGGGGTTCGAACGCCACGAAACGGGTTTGAACGGTGGCAGGCAGGGGCCTCTGGCCGCGGGGCGAGACGAGGTGTCTTCAGAAAACCGCGGCCCCCAGTCGGCGCCTGGTCGGAAGAGGTTCGTCAGGTTCGGCACGAGACAAGCTGTCGTCACGGATTTAAACATGCCTGTGATCCAGGGGTAGTCGGCATTCCTTGGAACATTTGCTAATCTTTAAAAATTTTTTACCAGTGGGAAGCAGACCAACTGCTTGAGACTGCTCTTTGAAGGTTAGGTGTTCATTCATGTACTCACCGAGCTGATGTTTCATTGGCTCATTGAGCCAATCCATTGAGAGTAATGCCAGCGCTACGTACACTGGAGGTGCGGGAGCCAGAAAGGGGTCACCCTTCATCCCCGCGTGGATGGAGGTGCTGTCGTTCCTGGGAGTATGAAAAGCATCTTTAAATGCATCTTGATTACTTTAAAGAAATACTTTATTTATTTATTTTTAGACAGAGGGGAAGGGAAGGAGAAAGAGAGGGAGAGAAACATCAGTGTGTGGTTGCCTCCTGAGCGCCCCCCACGGGGGACCTGGCCCACAACCCAGGCATGTGCCCTGACTGGAAATTGAACCAGCAACCCTTTGGTTTGCAGGCTCAATCCACTGAGCCACACCAGCCAGGGCTGATTATTATGTTTATCGTTTATTATTGTCAGAGTAATGTGAAAAACACTAAAAAAATCCAACTTATAAAAGAAGAGTCACAGCCGTGTGGCATCGTTGGGGGCCCAGTAGCTGTGGGTTCTGGCCTCACATGAGAGGAAGAGTAGGCAGGAGGGCCAGCCGGGGAACCAGCATGGGGTGTCCTAGGGCAAAGGGCCACACTGAAGCCACCCTAAAATCCTGGGTGCTGGCTGAGCAGGCCTGCAGGTCTGGGGCCCGACTCCAGAAGTCGGCCTGCAGAAGGCAGCTCTGGAGCCCCGCAGCCCACAGGTTTATAACCAGCTGCCCAGTCCAGGTGGTTCTGAGGTCGCGGTGGCCCAGTCGTGGATGCCCAGTGGCATGGGTCCCCTCCGTTTCGGGGCCACACTAGCTCCGTTCACGTGGGAGGATAGCACGTTCAGGCCCCGGCATTCAGTCCCACAGTCATCCCTTCAACTTTGTACGTCCTAGGTGTCAAATTCCAGAGGCCTGGGAATCAAAGGCAGGCTTGCCAGGCCCAGACACGGCGGGGGCTCTGCAGTCAGATCGGCTCCTGGAGAGGGAGGCCTTCGGGGGCTGGGGGAGCCCTGGGAGCCAGGAGGCGCTGCGCAGAGAAGAAGGGGACTCTGTTCTTGTTTCTTGACAGGCCGCAGAGGCCCCACGCTGCTTCGCACCGCTGCCCCGGGCCTCTGCTGGGTGGCCGGGGGGGTCTGTGCCTCCACATCCCTGCTCCCTTTCGTCAACTCCAGACCTTGCCCGAAGGGCCCCTTGGAAGGTTTGGATACCTTACAACAGAATGCGCGTTAGTAGGACAGTTGGAGGGTTGACAAGTGGTCTTTCCAGCCATCTCATTTCCAGCTGGGTAAACAAGGCCTAGAGAGGAGAGAGAATGACCTGTGGCGGAGTGGAGAAGATGGGCTACGGAGTCGGACAGAAAGGGGTCCTTCTCCCCCTCTGCCGAGCCCCCCGATGGCCTTGAACAGTTGATATGGCGTATTCATGCCTCACTCTGCTCATCTGTAAGATGGGGATAATAATGCTCACTCCTTAGGGATGTTCTGAGGATTCAGCATGACCGTTCCCACCCAGCAGGCACTGCAGGCGTGATGCCCAGGGCCTGGGTCAGTGGTGGGCCGGGCCGGGGCAGGGTTCTGGCCTGTGCCCGTGGCTGCTGGGCCGTCTGATGCTCTGCAGCCCAGTCAGGCCCCAGCTTTAATCGTGACATTTGGGATTGGGATGTGGGGTGGTGAGCGGGCTCTGTTTGCTAACTTTGTATATTGCTTAATAAGGAAAACACGGCTTGTCCTGGCAAACAGTGGATCTGACCATATATGGGGAAAAGGAGTGCCTTGAACATGGTCAAGGACGCAATTCTGAGCTCTTCTCAGTTCCAACAACATCAAAGACAATATGGAGTTGCCCCTCTTCTCTGTCCACTTTGGCTGTGGAGGAATTTCGGGTTATAAATAGGCAACATCTTGCAGTGTGAGCTTTAGAAGTTGCTGTGAAGTGTTTGGGGAGCAGATCCTTTCCACACTAGAAGGAACTTGGCAGAGAGCAAGAGTCCGCAGTGGATGGGGAGAGAGCAGATCGAACCTGCTTGGGCTCAGCTGTTCTCAAGCCGAGCACCAAGTCCTGCGGGTCGGGCTGGGCCAGGCTGATAGCTTCTAGTCAGTTCTAACTCAGGGGCCCTTCTGGCCTCCCTGCAGTGTGGCACCACTGACTGTACCCCCTTCTCTCCAACTCTCTGCATCACCTTCATCCCTTAGCCATCCCCGGCTAATTCATTCACGGACTCACTCAGGCGCACTCACCCTGCGAGGCAGCCCCGGGTCTCTCCTGCTCCTCTTTCCTCCGCCTGTCCCTTGCTCGTGGCTATTGCCCTGGGCTCTGTCCTTGGTCCTTTTCTTTTCTCCCTTGGCACATTGTCCCATTTCCTCTTGGCCTGATTTCCACAGCATAGCGATTAGAGGGGCCTCTCTGCCTGGGTCAGACCCTGGCTCTATAGCTTCCTAGCTGTGTGACCTCTGGCAAGTTGCTCAGCCTCTCTGAGATGTAGTTTCCTCCCCTGTCAACTGGGGAGGATAAGAGTGCTGACCTCTACGGTGGTTATGAGGGCCGACTGAGCTAGTCTCATAAAGCTCCGAGAACAGCACCCCACAGCGGGTCAGCTCTCGGAAGGCACAGGTGCTGTGTTCTTTGCTGGTGACTCCCAGGTCTCTCTCTAGATTCAGCTCTGCCGTGGTCACCAGAGGGGGCCTTCCAACCGCCCACTCGGCATCCTTCCTTCAGTGTCAGGTTGGGCCCAGCGCCCACTGTGTGCCATCATGTCCTTGGCACTCGGTCAGGGGGATGGCGTTGAGGGAGAGACGGTCGGGGTGTAAGAGGTCGGGGACGTGCGACCCCCGCAGTGAAGCGTGCATCCCACCTGTTAGGGAGCTGGCCCTCCCCAGGCCCACCCTCAGGCTGGCGGTCTCTGTTCACACCCTTTCCCCAGGTCTGTGGCCTCGCCCAGGGACAGCCCCCTCTTGGGGGCCACTTAGGCCAAGGGCGTGAGAGAGAAGGCAGGTCCTGGTTTCCAGCCCGTGTGGAGCAGGGTGCCACTTAGTTTGCTTCCAAAGTATTTCCTTTTTTTTACTGCTTACCTGAGGATATGCTTATTGATTTTAGGGGTGGGTGGGGGGCAGAGAGAGAAATACCTGAACTCGATTTGAGAGAGAAACATAGATTCGTTGCCTCCCCTACATGTCCCGACTGGGAATCAAACCCACGGCCTTTTTGGTGTGAGGACGATGCTCCGACCAGCTGAGCCTCCCGGGCAGGGCCTGCAGAGTGTCTCGATTCTTCGTTCCCTCTCTGTCCCTGTCTGGGTCTGGCCTCACCATAGATCTTCCACCCAGGCGGCCTTTATGCCTCTTCCACTTCCTCTCGCTCGTCCTCCGGACTCACCTGGCCGCAGTCAGGCCAGGCCTGCGTGAAGCTCCACAGGGGTCTCCCAGCACCTGCTGCCAGGCTTTAGTGTGTGGGGGGCCCTGTGTCCCTCGGTGGGGGGATGGCCCCGGATGCTGGCCCTGTGAGGGCTGTCTTCCTCTCCTTGTGTTTGCTGAGAGCCTGGCCCCACGGGCCCTGGAGTAGTGAGGGGCCGCCTCTCTCTGGCAGGGCCGCGGCTGCCACAGGGGCACGGGCTGCCTGATCCATGTGCGCAGCCCGGCTTTCTCCAGTCACAGCAGAACCACTAAACGCTCATCTCCTAGACTTCTTGGTGGCCCCCAGCTCTGCCCCTGCCCCCCTCACATGCTCTCTCCCTTCGCTGCCCCCGTTCTATAGAACAGACTCAGCCACGTCTTGGGAGGGACCTCTTCTTGGGCTTGTCCAATGGGTGTTTCTTGCCCCGATTCTGAAGTTGACTTTGCCCATCTCCCAGATTGGACCTCTAGAGCTTCCCGAACCATCTGCAGTTGCTGCCCTGGGGGCCACTCTGACCTCCAGCTGGCCAATGTGAGCACTCACCCCTCTGACCTGCGTCCGAGGAGTCCCTCTGCCCCACCCTACTGTGTGCTTCTGGAGCGCAGGGCTCTGCCTCCACCTAATTATCTTTCAGAGAGGAGCAAGCACAGACCTGGCACACAGTGGGTCCTCAGCCCCTGGGCCCTCCTGCCCACGTGACTGCCCTCATGGGAGATAGGACGTGCATTTTCTGAGTGGGCTTCCATTTTAGTCTTTGTCTGAGCGGAGGTTTCGATGCTACAGACTTCTTCAGAGGAGGCCCGAGAACCTCCCAGACAGGCTCTTCTGTGCCTTGGCTTCCTTCTGGCCCTGCCTTAGCCCTGACCTGCACCGGGGTCTCCAGTGGTGAGGCCTGGTGACCCTTGTGCCTCTGCAGGTCAGTGGTGGGTTCTGAGCCAGAGCCCGCACCCAGGTGGCCTGTAGATCTCGGGCAGGGCCGGTTGAGCAGGTGGTCCCAAGAGTGGGTCCCGGCCCGAGGATGCTGCCCAGGGGTGGCCTGGCTCCTGGGCCACTACCTCTCCACCCAGACGCTGGGCCCTCAGTGCCCACCTGTTAGTCCTGGGGGTCTTCCTGCCTGAAATGTCAGAGCAGAGCCGCAGTGCAGCACCGCCCCCCCTTGCTGCCTTGGGGAGGGCAGGCAGCCAGGGCATGTTTCATGCCCCCCGCTCCATCCCAGAGCATGGAGAGTATCCCCTTGAACGTGCAGCCTTTCTTCCGGCCCCCAGGACTCAGTAGAGGCCCCCAGACCACCCCATCTCACACGGAGGGCAAAGCTGAGCTATTCCATTGTTTTCCAAGGGCCATGCTCAAGCATGCTGTCTCCTCCCAGGTAGCATCTTGCTGCCACTCTTGTGACATCTGCATGAAGCTGTGGGCTTCCCAGCTGTCTGGCTGGTTGGCAGGGTTCCAGAATTATTCTGTGAATATCATACCTTACTTGGCGAGTTTTCCCTTCATGTGTATTTACGTTGTTGTTTCCAATTTTTCTTTATTATGAACAAACTTCAGTGAACATCTTTGTGGGTATATCTCCTTGTAGGGTCAAAGGGCATGCACAGGGTCCTGTTGATACATCCCCTTCAAGGGCACTCACCCGGCATAACCACGTGTTTCCCTATACCCCAGCCGACCCGGGTTGTGTTAATGTTTCCGTTCTTTGCCAATATGGTAGTAGAAAAGTTATATATTGCATCTGTTTGCATTTACTTGGTTCTCAGTAGCCATTTTGTATTTCTTTTTTAAGAAAACATTTTATTATTTTTAGAGAGAGGGGAAGGGAGGGAGAGAGAGAGGGAGAGAAGCATTGATATTGGATAGAAACATTGACTGGTTGCCTCTTGCATGCACCCTGACCTGGGACAGAGCCGGAAACCCAGGCATGTGCCCTGACAGGGAATGGAACTGGTGACCTTTAGCTTCATGGGGCAATGCCCAACCCACTGAGCCACACCGGTCAGGGCAGTTTTGTAGTTCTTATTTTACAAGTTGCTTGTTCATGTCGTTTGCTCACGTTTCTCCTGGGGGCTCGTTTCACAGACCTGGAGAGTGAGAGCTCTGAGTGTTCGGGATGCAGTAACATCCTTGGTGGGCCCTTCATCCATGATTGTTGATAAGTAACTCTGTTGTGTATCCTGCAAAGATTTCATTTAACCATAATTTTTTTTCAGTTAGAAGTTTTAGGTGTTTATGTGGTTATGTTTTCCTCTTTTCTGACTCTTTATTTTTTTTAATGACATCCTTAGAAAGCATTCCTCCCCTCTGCAAGATTTTAAAACTATTCACCCATGTTTTCTTCTAGAAGTTTTAAGGTTTTATTATTTACATTGGAATCTCTGCTCCAGCTAGAATTTGTTGTAGCTTAAGGGGAAAGGTGTGGATCTAACTACCCTTTTCCTTGCCTTTGCTGCCTATAAAAAGCAGCGCTCGGTTGTCCAGAAACCACTTATTTAATAATCCGTGCCAACTCCACTGAGTGGAAACACTGCCCGCGTCATAGACTGAATCCCCAGGTGCGTTTGCACCTGCTGGCGGGCTTTTCTCCTGTCCCATTGGCCCATCGTATTCTGGTTCTAAAAGTGCTTTTGATAGTAACTACCAGCCATGGAGTTCCTACTGAGTCTCAGGTGCTTGCCGTATTTTATCTCAAACCCTCTCCAGCACCCTACAGGATGTAGGCAGGATGTTCCCAGTGTGGTCAAGGCTTGCAAGACTTATACAAGTTCGAAACGGTTGCTAGTGGGATGAGTCAGGAACCAAACCCAGGATTGCTCTGAGCCTGGCCCCTCCCACTGCTCTGTCCTGCCTCTGTGACCCCCCTCCCTACCCTCTGGGGCATGTGGGGGAGGGGCTTAGGGAACAGCAGCTGAAAGGTAACTGGCCCTCACTTTACAGTGTTGAAAATAGAGGCCACGAGGAGCAAGGGTTTGCCCAAACAGGGCCGGGCTGGAGAATCACGTCAGAACTCTCAGCTCCCTGACCTTGGATCCCCAAACCCGTGTCGCAACAGAGCTGACCTGCTGGCATGGTGATGGGATTATCTGTGCCCGCTCTGCATGCTGTCACATAAGATTCCGCTGCACACCCGGCTGGCTGGCGGTCTCCCTCACAGAAGTAAGCAGGTTAAGCTGGTGCCCTGATGAACTCTTGCCCCTTGCTGAGCTGATGGGAATTTCGTGATTCCTTTGGGTGCTCGGGTTGTAGTACAAAGCAACTCCAGAGGTCCACGCCTGTCACATTTAGATCAAGAAGTTGATGCCCAGGGGAAGGACAGAACTTGCCCAAAGTCCCCTGTGCCATGGTGATCGTGGGCGCACTCTGAAACCCATACCCTGTAATAAGGCCTGTTGGGTAAGAATTGCAGCTGGAGCAGCTCTCGGCTGCCAGGGCTGGACGTCCTGGTGGGCTGGTGCCCTGGCCTCCTTTTTAGGCCTTCTCTGCTGCTCTGGTCTTCATAGCTGACACAGGGTTGTCTTCCAAGAACGTGATAAGCATTGCTATTGGGATTGGCACCTCCTGGTAGTACTTTCGGTGCCCTAAGTATTGCCCGCTGGCTGGTCCCCATGGGAGAAGCAGCCCGGCCTGAGATGTGAATAAGGGCCTCGGCCACGATGCAGCGCACATGCACACACGCACCCGTGCGTGCACGCAGGCACAGAACTGTTCGTCTTTGGAATGGTTGTGTCCCCACAGGGCTGTCTGGGCCAAGTCACAGAGTCACTTGGCCAGGTCTGTATGTAGAATTTCCTACCCTGGTTTCGGGCAGCCTTCTCATGCATGCTTTCTCCTTGGCCCGTCTGCCCAGCGTGCTGATGTCTCCCTTTCCTCCACGTAATCAAAGATCTGGTTGACCTTTAAGTCTTAGGGCCACTCTTCCTGTGGCTCTTGTATGGAGTCTTCTCCCCCCAGCCTCGTCCGAAGTTCTGGCACTCTCCCTCGCTGAATGCTGGTTTCTTCCGTGTCATTCACATGACCCTTAAGCAGGTGCTGCCTCCGGACACCCCTTCTCTTGAACTTTCCCTTAGAGCTTGTACTGCTTTGACTTCTCATGAGATGATATCCCGTTGAGCTAATGAGGCAGCAATCTTGTATTTCATACCATTTCGTATTCTCACGCGTGGCTGGCGCATAGTAGGCCCTCAGGAAATGTGGGTGACCTGGTGGACTTGGAGTTAGCCAATATGTAAACACAAACCGCAATGCTTTCGGGCCTAGGCGGGCACGAGGTGCTTGCCTGCACACGCTGGTGGCCGCTCGAAGGCGTGCAGTGGGCTCGTTCAGCCGCGCGGAAGATTACAATGCAAGATAGAGCCCTGGTGCCGACGGGCCAGAGAGAAATCCTGAGGACTAGGGATTAACGAGATGATACGGATCTGGGGTTAACAACTGACAAGCCTTTATTCTGCCGTGAAGTGGGAAGGCGCATCTGGGCAGTGGGTGAGAGGGGTTGGGCGGGGAGTGGCACGTTAAACAGAGCGAGGCTAGGGGGCTCGACTGCCCTCTGCACCTGGAAGGCTTCCTGGAGAAGGAGGGCTGGGTACGGGTAGGAGTTGGAATTGCCAGTGGGACCTAGTTCATTCTCAAGACCGGTCTTTGGGCCCAAATCGTCCCCTCTCCAGCCCTAGGAGATTGCACCAGGAGCAGAACATGTTTTCCCCTTGGGGGCCCGTCTTTGAGAGGGAAGTATTGATACGTGGTGCCTGCCTTCATTGCTTGATTTGCTCATTTGGCGCTGGGCCTGATGAGGTCGTGCTGATCTGCTCACTGGTCTAAACAGGCTCACCTCCTTATAATGTCCAGGCAGCTCGTTAGGGTCTCCGGCATGGCGGACAAGTTTAAGGTCATGCTCTCCGTCATCCAGGATAACACCCAGGCTCCCAAGGCTGGCCTGCCATAGTCTTCTTCCCTGGTTCTGTAGACTGCTCCGGCCTTCACCTTTTGTTTTCTAGAACCTGCTCCAGCCCTACTGCCCCTCTTGGGTTTTCCAAGCACACTGGCCGCCTCATGCCACCATGCTTTTGCTCGTGTTGCTCCCTTGGTTTGGACCCTCCTTGCCTCCCCCACCATCAGGATGACTGACCCTGCCACCCTGATTAGACTCCCGAGTCGAATCCTGCAGGAGAGAGAGCATGGGCTTTGGAGTCAGCTAGATTTTGGTTCGAATCCTGGCTTCACAACTTCCTGGCTCTGCATGTTGCTTCTCTGGGCCCATTTATGGTACACTTAGCATTGACCTCAAGGGGCTGTTGGGAGGACTAAATCAAGGGTGAGCCTGCCCTTTCTCCTCTCCTGGCTTTGACCACCGTTCATAGTGCTGGGCCTGCAGATGCCCCGTCCCCCTGGTTGTTCGTCTCAGGGAGAAGCCCTTTCACCCAACACGTATTTACTGAGCACCTGCTGTGTGCCCAGTGATGGGCACTGGGAATGATCTTCACTTGAAAACTTGCTACCAAGGAGTCGTGTGTGTCCATACTGGGTTCCCCAGGGAAATAATGTGTGATCCAAGCTCTGGAGGCCAAGTGAGAGGCCACTGGGCAAAGACGGGAGGGAAGAGAGTTCCAGGCAGAGGGAAGCAATGGGCTGAGGGGGACCCAGTCAGTCATGAGCTGAGTTGAAGCCTTTATCCTATGAGTGGTAGAAAGGACTCTGTGCCAAAGTGGGACACAGTCACATTTGGACCCCCAAAAGTGGACTGTGGGCTGAGAAGGGGCAGAGGGGAAGCTGGGAGAACAGTGAGGTTGGGCTGTGTCCCAGGGAGACACTCGGCTGGTTGGGGCGGGGGCTGCGGCCATGCAGAGATTCTGGCGGTCAGGTTAGCCGGCGAGAGGATGGGCAGGGTGTGAGCAGTGAGGGAGACGGAAGGAGACAGTGACTCCAGGTTTCCAGCTGTTGTGACAGCATGCATTATTTATGAAGCGTGTGTTGGGGACAGAGGGAAAGCAGGTCCTCAACTCATCTCCCTCGAGGTGTGTGACCTGCCTGCGGCAGAGATGGGCCTTGGACTCCAGGCATCCCCAGCGGCCTTGAGCTCCAAAGGGGCTCCAGGAGCCTCTTTTCTGGTAAGGTTGGAAAACCAGCCCCTAGTCCCCTGTCAGTCAGCATACTTGACCATGAACAAGTCCCCTTAGACTCCAAGGCTCTCTATGTTGGGGAGCTGGCCTCTGGCCCCGTGTCCCGGAGGAGCCCAGCTCCCCTCGGAGGCTCCGTGCTGGAGCTGCGGTGCCCGGCCTCCTTGGTCTCAGGCAGAACCAGCTGGGGCGGGGCTCCTACCACCTCACCGAGGTAGCCCGGGGCTGGCCTCCCCACAGCTGTGTTGTATCCAGAGGGAAACATTCAGGATACGTGCATGTGAGTGGCTGCTGGAGAGAAATCTACAATCCCTCCTCTTACTGGGAAACAGCTAGGCTACCGGAGGCTCCCAAATGTTCTGTGTCATATAATGTATGTTTTATGGCAAATGAAAAAATATATAAAATCTGTACCCAGACTGTTCCCTGCTTGGTTAAAGGGGGCTAGATCCTCCCTTTTATTCGTACCCTTTTCAGATTTTAGGCCAGAATTCCCTTCTGGGCAATGAACTTATCTGCCAAGTTGGGGCCCAGAGAAAACCCTTATGGGGGACTCGTAAACCCTGTCTTTTGAGGAAATCTTGGGGCTGAGGCCATGTTCAGCCCCACATGTTTACACAATAGTGTCTCTCAGCTCCGAGGGGCCATTAGAGTTAATTGGGTGAATAATCTATGTTTAAAAAGTCCCCAAATACTTATTTACATAATCCACGCTTTGCCCAAGCCTGTTCAAGCCTATTTGTGGGATCTGGAGTGGATCCTGGGCTTAGAGTCTTCCTCCTGTGCTTCTAGAGCAGCTTCTCCTCTGGGGGACCATCCTTGGGTGTGGACAGGGCTGGGCAGGCTCTTGTGACAGTATGCGTCGTATGTATGGAGCACAGGTTGGGGGACCGATGTCCTGGCAGGGCCTGCCAGCCTTGTGACCTCCCTGTGTTTGCTGACTGTGTTTTGTGGACTGCTGGTCCTGGGAGATACCGTGTGGGAAAAGGTTCCGTGATCTAGTGATTGGGAAGCACTGTGTCTGATCTCCTGTTGTGGAGATTCCTTGTGCACATTATCCCAAAGCTCTGAGAAATCCTGCGGTAAAGAAACTGATTTGCCTTTCTCTAATCTGTCAGTTTCCTTCGGAGGTACCTGCCTCCAAGTAGCTCCCTCCCATAATCTTGGTGAACGCCCATAGAATTAGCCGTAGAATTAGCGTTCTCTAGAAAACAACCTTGGGAGACAAAAATCCCACTCCCGTTCTCTGGCAGGGGATGCCATGGGTTCCGGCCACCCGCCCATGCATCGTGTTTGCTGCCTGGGGTTGGGGCCACTGTGCACAGTCTCATTGGCTGTGCACACACAGCCCCCAGAATGCTCTTCGTGTGACCTGGGTCTCGGAGCAGGAAGGAGGCCAGGCGTTTGAGGTGGGTGCACAGCGGGTTGCATGGAGACACGGCATTTGGGTACCGCATTAGTTGCTGGAATCCCCTCTGTGACGTGGCCTCTGTGGGTCATGCCAGCCACAGGCATTCCCTGGGCCTGGAACTTTGGGCACCAGGAAGGGGGCATCCAAATGTGGCGTGAGGCCAGAGCCTGCTTGGGACAGAAGCTGACCTCTCACACGCGTGCTCAGCTGCTACTCTGGGGAGGTCTGCTCATCACTGTCACCTGGTTCTCAACCTGCACTGCCCATGAGACTCACCTGGGGAGATGGAAACAATCCTGATGCTCAACCAGCACCTTGGGCGCACGGGAAGCCACGCCCAGATGGATCTGCAAGCCCCCCAGGTGATTCCAGTGCACGGCCATGGTGGAGGTGGAGAATGTCCCCATCCCGGCCCGCCCAAGGAGCGCTGGTGCCATAGGAAGGAGCAGCGGAGGGCACGGCTTCATTCCGGGGTCAGCCACATGGTGTCTGTTTGCCCCTGAGAACCAGCCACACCACAGTCCTGCCCAGGCAGCCCTCATGGGCAGGTGGGCAGGCCCCTCGGGCAGGAGATCGGGGCCTCCTGCTGTGGTTCCATCAGAGTAGCCTTCGTGCTGAGTGAGGATGTCTGCCAGCGTCACTGAGCAGCTCCTGTGTGCCAGGTACTGTACCTTGCAGTGTCTCAGTTAACCCTGGCGCTCCCCACAAGCTGGGATCTCCAATGTAGATGTGGAAACTAAAGCACAGTGTCGTCATGGAATGTGCCCAAAGTGACACAGGTGTTCTTGAGTGATGGAGCAGTGATTTGGATCATCTGAGGCGTGGCGTCTGAGAAAGCCATCTGGGGAGGGGTGGGGGGTGCGGAGTGTGTGTGGCGGGAGAGGCTTGTCTGTGCGACTTCACCAAAGAAGCCGGTGTTGGAGGGGTTTTCCCTCAGGCTGAGGGGAGGGGGCGGCACTCAGGAGGGATGGAGTCCGCAGGATGCCGGGGTCAGCTCCCACAAGCTGCTGTGTGTATGTCTGCCCGCCTCCAAGTTCAGTGACATTCCGCTGGAAGCTTGAGACAGTCCCAGTGTGAGTATTTACACCACAGAGATCGGCAAACACTACAAATCAGGTTTGAATTTATTTATTTTCTCTGAGAGCTGGCTGTTAAACATTTGCCGGGTTGTGGCTGGACAGAACCCAACATCCTGGGCCCTGTGCATTTGGTTTAGGGACATGAGAGAAGCTTGGTCCCTGGGAGGGAGAACTGAGCTGGCAGCTGGTTGTGCGGTGGAGTCAAGAGTTGCATCAAGAAAAAGGAAATGAGAGAGGGGAACAAACTTTGGTGACTTAGTTGAGAAACGTGGTTGGAGCTGAGGAAATGTTTATTACTCTTAAAATTGAGATTATTCAAATAAAAAGCAGCAGAGATAGGGATAGCGATGAGGGAAGGGCAGGGACCATTTGCAAAGATGAGCGTCTGACACAGGAGTCTGGCACACCAGGACGAGCGGTGAACTCAGGATCAGGTCACAGCTGGCAGTCGGGGTCAGAAAGCCCTCGCTGCGCCTCTCCTGAGCCTGCCTCTTCGAGGTGGTGGACAGAGGCTCCAGCAGGGGGATGGTTAAATCAGAATAACAAGGGGTGATTTATCTCGCAGCCCCAACGTTCCCTGAGCTTACTGCTGCGCCTGGCCCCGTTAATGCTCCCGGGTTGCAAATCTACCTATTTGTCAAGTCCCTCTCCACTGCCTGGCTCTCTCTGGCTGCTGGTGTGGTTTATTAAAGAGGCGTTTGCTACCTGTCATCTCAAATGGACTCCTTTATCCAAAACGGAATAATAGAGATATCTCCCTCCAGGGACGAGGGATGCAAATGCCCGAGGACAGGTTGCCAATTTGCCGCGTGTATTAGGGGAAGGGAGCCGTCAAGGGAAACGGCCGGGATCCCGGCTCTTCTAACAAGCTCATTTCTGGGTTGAGGGGAGACCTGGGCGGCTGAGTTTAGATTATGTGGGCACGCGCCCCCGCTTTCCTACTGACAGCTGTCAGCCGCGTTCGTTTCTCTGTGGGAAACAAAATTGGCTTTTCCTCCTGTGTGCCCTCCCCCATCCTGTCCTTGGGCAGCCAGGCCCTGCCAATAACTTGAGGAGCAGTCCAGCTGTGGAGCTGCCTTTGCAGAGTGAAGCTGCCGCCGCCACCGCGGGCTGGTCCTGGGTGGCAGGCTGAGGAACCGGGTCCTGCTGGGGCAGCCTGGTTCACTGGAGGTGGAGGGAGGGGGGTGGCTTCCTCCTTGAGAAAGAAGATTTAATCAAAGCAGGAGTCCTGGCCTGGGGGCCCCCGGGGCAGGGAGGGGGAGCTGCTCCTCTAGGCCCTCATCCTAGAGGGACACACAGCCGTCTTTTCTGCCCAGGGATCCCCCGCACTGGTGCCCACCATGAGGGACCCCATCAGGGTCTTTGATGGCACTCCAACTCGCCCTACAAAGGGGCACTGCCCTGGCTCTGGGACCATTCAGCATGGCACTCTGGGTCCAGTGGCTTTCTGCCCCTCGGCAGTGAGAGGACTCGGGCTCTGGAGAAGGGCCCCGCCTGCCGCACCTGCTAGAGGATGCCGTCACCTCCTCCGTTCCTCACAGAACCTGTGCACCCCCACCCCCTGATTTCACAGGTGAGGAAGCTGTGGCCTGGGACCTTATTGACAGCTAGCAAGTGACAAGCTTTGGCCTTGAACCTGGGACAAGGCTGTTCCGTTTCCTGCATGGCTCTGTCAGGGCCATGGGGGATGCACTTGGCACAGCGTTTGCAGGGCAGAAAGACCTGGCTTCCGCCTCCTCTGAGTCGTTCTGCAGTGTCACGTCCCTGTGGGCTCCAGGCTGTCCAGCCACCCTGGAGGGCACGGCAGTGCTGCCTGACTGGGACACGGGACAGGCTTGAGTGTGTGTGTGTGTGCGCGCGTGCATGAGGCCTCCTGGGTCCCTAAGAGTTCTCATGATGCGCAGGATCCCTGTTCTCTGCCATGTCCTCCCCCCACTCCTCCCACCACATGCATCCTCAAGACTGTGAGACCCCAGGCAGGCTGGAGTGTGGCCGACATGGCCCAGTCTGGCGACACTTGCTGGACCGTGCTGCAGCCCGGAGGCCGGAGCTGGCTAAGGAGGGCAGAGCACGTGGGTCACTAGCTTAGTGCAGGGCCTTTCTTGACTGGGAGCCCGACGGTACCTCGGGGTCCAGGACATGAGCCCCAGGGTAGGGTTCAAGGCCCTGTGTCTATGTGGCAGGGGCCCCACAGGGCTGGACATTGCTCTTTGCACATTTGGTTGCTCGCCTGTTCTTGCACTTTCTGTAGGTGCTCAGTTACAGCGCGTGGCCAGCCTGCCCTACACCTTTCTCCTCCATGGTGCTGTCTTCGCCCTCATGGGGCCTCTCTTTAGCCACCTACTGATGCTGGGGGCACAGAGTACGTGCTGGTGCGCTGCCTCATTGGCAGTCCCGCCCTCCCTGCACCTGAGCCCTGTTTCCTTCACAGGTGTCCTGCCTTTCTGTCCCACAGGTACAGCTGGCCCTCTCCCAGCATTCCTCAGAGGCTGCTGGCTTGGCTGACCCATCCCCACCTGCTCTGTTAATATCCCTGTTTTATAGGTGAAGAAATGGACCCTCAGAGAGGTCAAGGTCAGAGCAGCCTTCTGACTCCAGAGTCTGTGTTCCTATTCCTGCAGGGCACATGCTGGGGGTAGCAGAAGTTTGGGAGTAGGGGTGAGGACTTGGTAGACCTGAAGATCTTCCAACCTCGAGAGACCGCATCACTTGACTGCTCTGTGTGTTGACTCTTCTGTGAAGAGGGTTGAAGATGCCCCATCTGACCTAGCTCAGGGCTGCCTGGGGAAGTGGGGGGACAGGCTGGAGGAAGAAGGGGATGGGGCACAGGGGCTCCAATCTTCAGGGTTGGGCTTTCACTCTGGCCCAGCCTGTTGGGTTGCCGAGTGGGGCTGAGTGTGCTGGCTGGCAGGGCCCCAGGCTGTGGCTCGGTGCTGGCCCATGAAGCCACCAGCCCCCGTCTGCCATGCCCTGCTAGAGCTCTGCCACCGGTGTGACCCCTCTGGACTCCATGGCAGAGTTCAGACCAAATGCAGCTGGCCATGGGGCCAGCTGAGGCCGGAGAGCCCCCAAGTGTCTGCCTGGGGTCCCTGGCCCATGGTCCATGCCTCCTAGAGCACCTAACACGAAGGCAGCCTCTTGTGAGGGAGGGAAGCCCCAGAAAGGAAATGTTGGGGTGTTCGTGGGATTCTACCCACAAATACTGACACTGATATGACGTTGGTAGGGTTGAAGTTGTACCCCAAAAGGGACCTGGGCCACCCCCCCATTCTCTCTGAGCCTGAGCTGTCTCGTCCAGTGCCTGACACATGATGAGCAGTCCACAGTCGTCCGGGGAATCCGTGCAGCAGGAGCGATGCTAGTCCCTAACTTGGAGGCCTGTGGGGTTGCAATGAGACGGAGTGTGGAAAGCCGCTGGTATTCAGCAGGAGCTAAGCAAGCACTCGAAGTTCTTTCTGGAGGAGGGGCTGGGGGAGCATGGAACCCAGGCCCTGTCCTCTGCCGCCCTCTGCTCTGCGGCTCCGAGGCTCACTCCAGAGCAGGCGCTGTGATTTCTCTCGGGGAAGGGCCCCAGGAGCAAGCGTCACAGCGACCTCTGAGCAGCCGTGCAGATGCCAGAGCTGGGAAGGCCCCCAAGGCACCCCGGGGCCACAGCATGGACACCGAGGAGCCAGGCAGGCCCGAGTCCATCCCAGCTCTCTGCCTATGGGCTGTGTGGCCTCAGGCTGTGCACCTCCCTCTCTGAGCAGATGCCTCCACCGCTCCTACCCAGTGGGGCTCTCGGGAGGCCAGATTAAAGGGCCTTCGTGCAGTGGGAAGCTGTGCTTATGTGATCTGTGGACACAGGTCAGTGTGTCAGGAAAAGCTGTGCTTTTACCTTTTCTAGTCTCGTTCTGCTGAGGGGCCCCTGGGACTCAGGAACAGATGGAACTCGCCTGTCCCCCACCGTGAGGGGCCCCACATGCTCTCCCTGCCATGAGGTGGACGGGCGGCAAAGGTGCCCACAGCTGCCAGTCACAGCCTGGGTTCTGACACCCGGCCCTGCCCATGGTGACTAGGGCTTCTGTCTGAGCAACCTGGTCTGTCAGAGCGAGGCCCAGGTGGAGGCCCTCCCGGGAGCCTTCCAGAGCCCCCAGAGGGAGAAGAGCCCCTCCCTCGCATACTGCTGCCTGCCTTAGGGCCCGGGCAGCCCCGGCTGGCAGAGGTCCTGTGTCAGGGCCCAGGGTCCAGGCTCAGGGAGGAGGCACCGTGGTAGGGTTTGTGCGTTAGGGGGAAATCCGCCCCAAATAACTCCCAGACTCAGGCCTGGGCTGTGCAGGTGAGGGCAGGTAGGAAATTGCAGCCACTTGAGGCTCTCTCTCCTGGGGACTTGATTAAAGCTGAGGAGTGTTGGAGCCTAAATAGCTGGGATAAGTGCCCTTTGATATGTTCATTTGGTTTTAATTTTGGGGGGCACAGGGCAACCCCAGCTTGTTTTATTTCTGCTTCCTTTTAGCGGCTTTCTCTTGGCTCCTATCCCCCACGTCCACCCCCACCCCCGCTGGAGTTTGTGAATTTCAAGGTCACCTGAAAGTCAAACTTTACCATGGTGATGAAATGCAAGCAGATGTGGCTGGTCTGGCCGACGGCGGCCACACCCTGAGAGCTGCGCTAGGTCCTGTGGGTGATGCCCAGCAGAGCTGGCACAGCCTGATCGCTCACAAGCCTGCGTTTCCCACTCGGAGATTCGGGTTTCAAAGTGAGTGCCAGCGAGGCATGTGTTCACCTAGGGGGGTCCAGGGGGGTGATGCTGGCTGGGGAGGGTGTGACTGCCTCATCCCTGCCTTGCAGGGACAGAGAGAATGTGGTGGGTGCCTGCATTCTGGGCTGGCCTCTGTCATGTGGTGCTGGCCATGCCTAGGATGGTGGCGTCTGCTGGCCTTCCTTTCTGGCAGGAGGGGTCAGTGGGTTGCAGTGCAGGCCACAGCCCACGCCCATCCAGTGGCCCTCTCCCCGTTCACAGTGGGCTAAGCCATTGGCTTGCCATGTGACCAGCACTGTGTTGGCAGTGACCTCAAGGAGAAGGTCATTTTTTGGCTCAGCTGCCTGGTGTCACCCACACCCCTCTGTGACTCAGAATGTGGTCCAGCCGGCTGCCTCCTGCTCCAGCCCTGTGGTAGACGTGATCGGCCCTATGGAGGGGAGGGGCCTCCTGGTGTCCCAGCCGCTTCTGGTGCCAACCCTGCTGCTGCCCCTCCAGCTCCTGGGCAGTCTCGCACTGTCCCCCAGCTTGGGATCCACTGGTGGATGGTGGCAGCTTTGTCCCTGGTGCACCTGGGAAGCCACTCGCCCACTAACACGCCGGGATGGCTTACCAGGGAGGCACGGAAACCCGGTGGACTTGGATTCCTTGTGCTGGGTTTACCAGTTCTCTCAGCTTAGCTCCCTGTACTCACCCAGCCACAGGCTGGAGCAGACGGACGCACCGCCCAGAGCTGGGGGCCGAAGGATGGGCACTTGGGTGGGAGTTGGCCCTGGGTGGCAGGCCCAGCTCTGCAGTGGCCAGCTGCAGGAGCTCAGCCAACATCCTCAACTCCTTTACGCCTCAGTCTCTGTTTCTAAGAGGGGAACACGGTGCCCCCCTCAGAGCTGCTGTGAGAATGAAATGGTGCATGTCAAGTGCCTGGCACAGGGTCTGGTGCCTGCGGTGCAGTCATGTCCGCTGTTACAGCTGCTGTCCAGAGCTGGTGAGAGAGGGTCTGGGAAGCTGCGTGGGGAGGGACCTGCCTGGGCTCCCTGGTGGCCTGCTGGGGTTTTGAGCTGCAGAGCCCAATTATCCAGCCGTTTCCTCAGCAAGGAGTGCTGCCTGCTCCCCAGGGACCTTGCCCCAGCTCAGCGGGGAGCAGAGGCAGATGTGGATGGGGGGTCAGCCTAGAACTACCCCTTCCACCCTGCCTTTTTGAGTGGCAGCGTAGTGCAGAAAAGTGATATGTAAAAACTGTCCCTTAAATTGAGGCGTTGTCCAAAACGGGGCCGGTTTTCATAGCACAGTCATTTTTAGATAAGAGAGCCTGAAATGAGAAAATTCTGAACGCAGAACAAAGCAGAAGAGCCTGCCACGATGGCACGTGGGAGTCAGCCGAAGCATCTTGCAAACCGCCTGCCTTGTTACAGTCAGTCCCTCAGTGCGGGGGATTAGCGCTCTGCAAACTTCCCACCCAGGCCCGCCTGCGCTTTCGCTTTCCCTGCTGCTGTCTTGCTGGTCTTCGTCTCGCTGGTCTTCTCCCTCCATACCTGCAGGGATTTCCTGAGCATAATGGGGGCCGCTCCTATTGCTGAAAGGATGGAGAGCTTTTTCTTTATTTGGGGCAGAAAAACAGTCACTTGTGCAGGGACTGCAGAGAGGCAGAGGCACTGTCTGGAGTGCTCCCCCCACCCCACCCCCGCGCTGTCCCCCACCCTGGCTGTTTGGGGAAGAAGCCGGGGACCCGAGTGAAGGTGTCCAGGCGGAGGTAACTGTGCAGGAGTCCCGAGGCTTCCTTTCTGGCCCTTCCTCCAGGAAGTCCTTCCTGGTTTACTTGCTCTGCGGGGTTGGGGCCCCCACTCTGGGGTTCTGAGTAGCGTGCACGAGCGTCCACACACGCGGCCCCAGGGGCCATGCAGAGCGCAGTGGCCAGAGGACGTGCCGACTGAGCACAGTCCGGGCACTGCCTGCCAGAGGGGATGTGGGCTCTGGGAAGTGCGTCTAAGCTGAAACAGCAAGGCCACACCTAGGAGAAGGTTCCGGTGCTCCCTGCCCCCGCTGCTCCCCTGTCACTCTGGGCTGGCTGGAGCAAGACTGGCCCGCTGGCCTGTGCCCTGGAGCTCAAAACCATTTCCTCCCTGTTGGATGAGCCTCCCCATGCTCTGGCTGCTCATTATTCTTCGCTGGCGGGTGCGTGGGAGAGGCCACGCCAAGGGGAGGGCCAATTACCAGGGCCTCACCGCCACACACTGCCTTGGATGCATTTTCTCAAATGGAGAGGTTCTCTTTGGGGAGAGGCAATTTGTGGGGAGCTCAGGGCAGTGTGATTTATGGGCTCCCTCTCCCCTGGTTTGGAGTGAGGCGACTGTGGCTTAATTTAATTAGCTGGGTCTGAGCGGGGCGCGTTTCCAGGATGGACCTGGAATCCTGGAAAACGAGGCACATCCCCTTCTGAGCAAAGCGTGGCCGAAGAGGACGAGGTCTAAAGTTACTTCGTTTGGCTCCTTTGGTCGGAGATGTCTTCCAGTTTGAAATTCAAACCCACTTATTTTTCTTCACAAGAATCCAGTGCACCGGCTACAGTGTTCTGCTCATACGTTTCACAGGGATAATGGAATGGAGTGCAAATGATCGTAACCCAGTGTGCTCCAAGCCAGGGCCAGCGCGCCACCGTTCCCTGCAGGGGAGGCCGTGTGTGCACGGGGCAGGGAGAGCCCGCTGGTGTCCACCACGCCGCAGCCCAGCTCTGCTCTGCAGCGTCCTGTTGGTCGGTGTCAGGCGACGCGGGTCGCTGGGCTGGGGCCACTGAGGGGCTTTGAGGGGTCAGGGGAGCAGATGCTCCCTCGGTGGTACACAGCTCTGAGCTGCGCGTGCTTCTCTGTGCAATTCGAGTGGGTGATCGGGTAAGAGCTTGACGGGACTATGAAGTATGAATCCTCTTGGTGGCAGCAATAATCATAATGATAATGAGGACGGCCTGTGTTTTACAGTTGAGGGAATTGCAGCTCAGTTGGTTAGGCAGCGTCCTGCAAACTGAAAGGTCACCGGTTCGACTCCTGGTCAGGGCATTTACCTGGGTTGTGGGTTCGGTCTCTATTCTGGGCATGTGCAAGAGGCAACTGATTGCTATTTCTCTCCCTCTCTTTCTCCCTCCCTTCCCCTCTCTCTGGAATCAATTAAAAAAAGTAAAATACATAAAAAAAGATGTGCTGCTCACAACAGACCCTGGCTGTGGCATTCCCGACTTTCCCAAGCACAGAGGGAAGGCCCCAGTGAGGCGGGTCGTACACAGATCCCTTGGGCAGACACGGTGTCCAGGCCCTGGAGGGGCCATGGAGAGGTGGCCCTCGCCAGCTGCCCGGTCTTGGGTTAGCCTCTCTCAGCCCCACTTTCCACAGCTGCGAGAGGGGCATCCCTCACACCCGCCCTGATTTCTCGGGTTTGTGCCACCCGAGAGAGAATGAACCCAGGCAGGAAGGCTCAGCAGGGTGCTGCAGCTTGTGTGAACCCTCACGCCCAGGGCGCTCTCACCTGCAGAGGGAGAGCTCCCTGACTCACCCCAGTGTCTTTTTGAGCTCAAAGTGACCAGAAAGGTCTGAACTGCCAGGACCAGGGTGGGCTGCTGACTGTGGGTGGCCTGGACACGAGCCCTGGGGCTTTGCTCAGACATGGCCCGTGTGTGAATCTTGTGAGGCCAAGCAGAGTATGCTATTTCCGAGCCGTCCCCTTGGTGCTTCTTGCTTTTGTCAGCCTGGGGAGGCAGACCTTTGGGGGAACCGCCTGTGAGGGGTACAGGGCCAGGTGAACCGAGGACCAACCCTTCTCTAGCCAGCGCGGCCACATGGGGCTCAGAGAGGGCCTTTTTCCTTCCAGAGCTCATGTAAGGTCATCAGGAAGCTCAGACTGGGCTTGGCAGCAGTGCTGGGCATGCGAGGAGCCCCGTCTTCGTCACAGGGCCAGGCTCGGAGGCTCAGGGTATTTTCCCGGTGCCATCAGGGAAGCCTTACGGCCCTGCTGTAGGCAGAGAAAAGGATCGCAGATCGTTTGCAGCAGGGTGCGGTGACCCCGCTCCCCCGGGAGGATCGCTGGTTGTCCTTTGCTTACTCACCAAAGCCCATGGTGCCTGTGCTCTTCAACCGCCAATTGTGATGTTGACTACTTCAAAAAGGCAGAGTGAATATTATTCTAATATTTATCTTAGCACAAAACTAACATTTCAGGGCCCGCGCCCAGAATTCACATGTTGATGGGGAACACATTGTGTGAATGCGGTGCAAGTATATACAAGGGGGAGGTTGCTTATATTTAATAGGGAAACATGAAGTAAACATTTTTGAATAAAATGGCAAAGACTTGGGTTCCACTCGTTGCAGTTGCTCAGTTTAACATATTTAACTGGCACTTCTTAGGAGCCGTCCTGTGGTCCAAGGGTTCCACAGGGTTAAGGTCAAGTTCTTATTTCCAAGGCCGCCTCCCAGAACCTGAGCCCCCATTTCGTGTTCCTGGGGTAGCGGGGCTCCCACCGATCTGCAGGCTAGTCTGTGGCTCTGGAAAGTTCGGGGCGGCAGCTCTTCTCCCTCTCCGTGTTTGCTCCCACTCGTGGGTGGCGGGAGCCCTTATAAAGGCACGTGGACCGGGGAGAGAGGCCCCCGTCAAGGGCCATTCCTTCAGGCCGCTTTGCAGGAGTCTCACTGAGCCCAAAGACTCGCCGCCTGTGGCACCCCTGTGTGGGGAAGAGGGGGGCCCCTGTGGCCGTGCGCTAGGAGCGCTTCCGCAGCGCGCACCGAGGCTGTGTGCAGAAAGGGCGTGCAGGGCCTGCCTGCACAAACGTGGGGCCTGGACACCGGCTGCCTCTGTTTCCGTGATGACTGCAGGGGTGGACCTGTGGGCATTTGCAGTTCCTTCTGGAATTCTCCCGCCATGTGTCTGGTTGGGGAAGCGCTTCTGGGGCTGCCCATGGGGTGATGGGCCAGGTGAGTGTCTGTGGAGGTGGAGCTTCTGTGATGCACGTGGCTCACCAGTTCCGGGGCTTCAATGTCAGGGTTACTACCTGCGTCTCCCCTGCCAGCAAGTGGTCATGTGACTTACCCAAAGTGCCCTTCCTTCACTTGGAGTTGTCCACGTAGATCTATCTGTTTGTGATCGCCATCTTGCTTCCCAAAGTTTCCTTTCCTCCTCGTGGTGCTTGGTGTTTCATGGGCTTCCTGAGGTGGCAGAGCCATGCAGGCCTTGGGCCAAGATGAGGATAGAAGCTGGGGGCGAGGCGGGCAGAGAGGGACCCGAAATCTCATTGGTTCAATTCAGGAAACACACACCAGGTACCAGCTGGGTGCCCAGAGCTGTGTCATGTGCCGGGAGGCAAAGTTAGGCCAGCCGTAGTTCCTAAGGTACGCCATGAGCAGGACAGAAGTGAGGGCCTTACTTCAGAGAGTCAGAGGCCATTTGTTCCAGAGGCTCAGCTCAGGGGGATGGGGGGTGAGCTAGTGGTGATAATAATTAAGTTGAAAATTTAAAAAAATTGTAAAGCTAAGCCAGTGCTTATAAATACACTGGAAGGGCCCTGACCAGTGTGGCTCAGCTGGTTGGGTGTTGTCCCACAAAGCGAAAGGCCACTGGTTTGATTCCCGGTCAGGGCACATGCCTGGGTTGCTGGTTCGGTCTCCACTTGGGGCACATACGACAGACAAGGAATTGATGTTTCTCTCTCACATCAATGTTTCTCTCCCTCTCTTTCCCCCTCCCTTCCCCTCTCTCCAAAAATAAATAAATCTTTAAAATAAATAACTAAATACACCAGAAGCTGTTCTAGGTACCTTATAGGTATTAATTCATTTAACCGTGGTTATAAGTCTATGAAGTGAATATTATCACCCACACCTTGAAGGAGTAGGTGATAGTGTCCTGTCCTAGATCAGACAGCCAGGGTGGCAGACCTGGTCTCTGACCCCAGGCGGTCCAATTGCAGGGCATGTGCCGGCAGCCGCCGTGGTAGGATAAAGCGGTGGATGCTGTGACTGGACCTGTGTTTGCTGCAGCCTCTTCCTTGGGAATGTGGTGCTTTGCTGAAGAGCCTGCCCCAGATAGTTCTCCTTCACACCCATGGGGGGACCAGATGATGTCCGGTGCCACAAGGAGAGCAGGTCAGGGTGTGGCTGCCCACTGTCCGCACCCAGTGCTCCGCGGGTCATCTCTCTCTCAGGGAGTGTGGGACTCAGGGCTTTGCTGTTGCTCACTGCCAGCCGGCCACCCGAGGAAAGCGTGGGGCCAACTCTGCCCAGCCCACGCTAAGAGCTT
>PVJI01008296.1:0-72109 GCA_004026765.1 Micronycteris hirsuta | reverse complement strand
TTTTTTTTTTAAAGATTTTATTTATTTATTTTCAGAGAGAGGAGAAGGGAGGGAGAAAGAACAATGTATGGTTGCCTCTCACATGGCCCTCACCGGGGACCCGGCCCGCAACCCAGGCATGTGCCCCAACTGGGAATCGAACCGGGACCCTCTGGTTCCCAGCCCACGCTCAATCCACTGAGCTACACCAGCCGGGCCAACACTAAACACTTTTATAAAAGAGATATTCCCAAGGGTCACAGAAAGTACATTAACCTTTGAACACTTTAAATGTCCCAAACATTTAAGGGAAACATCCTTCCCAGAGAAAGTACTAGCTAAGAAATAATTAAAGAACTCAAGTTTAGACAGTTAAGGAGACCCTTTCGAGACCTGGATTGTTTTAATAATTTGGGTTTAATAAAAAAATGAAAGCTACATATATGTTCTCTGGTGTATCAGTGTTACACATGTGACAAGACGTTTATTTCATATTTTATAAAAGAATTGGGTCGAATTTCCCAAGAAGGAAGTGGTCTGTGCCAGCACCCACGCTTCTCAGATCGGTGGACTGGTTAAGGAATCTAACACCATACACACATGGTACTTAGCTGATGAAAAATACACATTTGTATTTTATTAGATGGAATCACAATTTTGGCAAGTTTTAGTGTGCTAGCCAAAATACACGTTCTCAGATCCTTATATAACTTTAAAATCTGGATTAATATAAAGTCAGGATATTTTATGACTAATCATTGGACAGTTGGATAATTTCTATTAAGACTGAATAAAAAAGCATTGAGAAATAAGTATAATTTTAAATTTATACACTTGTGGTTCTTTAGTTCCATATGGTACAGCATGGCTATGTTCTGGATTTTTTTAATGGAGTGTTTTATTTCTGCTAGTTTAGAAACTGGGCCTGTAAAAAATTATATAATGTGTATTCATGACCTTTGTGAGTCTGTATAACACAGTTCTACCTCTCAGTTTTCTCTGCAGAAGTTGCTTTTTGGGTAAAAATTATAATTAGTTTGGGTAATTTAGACTATACTAGAAGGAATAATAACAGAAAAATATAGCTGTTTAGCCAAGGCAATGAGATGAGTTTCTCTTTTTAAAGGAAGAAAAGAGTAGTTTTTTCCCTAAACAGAGTGTCAGTTTGTTCCAGAATATGAAAAAAAAATGCAGTGGGAGACAAACTTGAGAGACTGTGGCAAGCTGTAGAAAGCTGGAAGGAAGTGAGTTTTACTTGCCTTTGTTTATGATATCCATGTCTAAAAAGAAGCTATAAAATGTGTTAGAATCAGCGCAAAGCATAGTAGTTTTGATAAGCTTATTTGCAAGATAATCTAAGAGAAAAAAGTTCATAAAACCTAAGTCGCCAAATATTACGTTAATGCAAAATTAGAGTCACTTTTTCTCTGTCCAGTGGATAAAATCATCCCAGAATGCTTAGCAAGGCACAGTAAAGCATTCCTTTCCATCCGTGTGTCTGTGCGTCTGCCCTGGCAGCAGCCACTTCACTTCCTCCGGAATCAGCTCGGCTTCCAAGTGTCCTCATTTGTGAATGACCTCAGGTTTCCTTTGATCATCTCACCACAACTACACTGTTTTGAAAGTATTTTACTGTCACTCTGATTCAGTGAGTGACCTGCATTGTTTCCCTGGCACCTGGGACTTGAACCCATGATCACATCACTGGCAGTTCCTTTGATCTTGCCTTCCGAATATCAGATCTAAAATTTGATTTTAATGGAAATTTAAGAGAATAAATTCAAGATTTATTTTTCACTTTAAAATGTCCTTGAATCTCCCAGAAGGTCCCCGGAGAGAGGGGCTGGAATCACTGGGTTTGCTTGGAGTGTTTCACCTGTGTTAAACTTCAGCATGACCGGGGAGCCAGGGAGGGGACTGTGGAACCAGAAGGCTCTCAGCCTCTCCAAGTTCAGGGTACACAGATAAAATGTCATTTGCATGAATCTTTCACAGGGGAGAGCCATGGAGAGTAGCCCAAGCCCTCGCTGCCCATACACGTTCTCACTGTCGGGGGAAGCGCTGACCTAACCCTTATGAAATAGTTATGCACTTATCACGCAGGGGGGTTATACTCCCCATTCTGCTATTAACGGTCACTGTAACAATCAACTCAGCATTTATTTTTACAGAACTGGTTTCTGCTTAACACCTGCAGCTCACCTGAAAGCTCTGCATAAACCATGGGCTAAGCTTGTGTCTTCGTCATGGAAGAACAGTCTTAGGTCTCAGGAAAAGAATGGTTACAGGTGCTCCGGACTACAGACACCTCACAGAACAGAATCTTAGTTATAGGTCTTTGGGCTGACGTCTGCTCAGCATAGCTCAGGCTGCACTAGCGGAATGCATCAGGATGCCCAGAACTCACCAAGTCTGGAAATCGATGCCCTTTGCGACAGCAGACAACCAACCCAAGGTCCAGCTGAAGGTGCATTAACTACATGAGCACAAGTGGACTGATGAGGGAAATTTAATGATAGCTATTTGTTCTGAATATTCTTGGTATTACTATTTAAGTTCTATTTTTTATGGACATGTGAAGATTTTTTTCTTTTTCACCTACCTGTTTTACCTTCAATTTGGTAGACTCTGCCTTTGTTTACTGAGCTGAAACATTTCTAAATTCTTTCTGATTTTCACTGGCCTTCAGAATTAAGAAACATATACTTTTACTGAGACTCTTTACTTTTCAGGGTGCCTTAGTCATTTGCAGAGAGAGGTTCTATAAGAGCTTGCTCTCATCCTACCAGAATACAATCAAGAAAATCGTGTGACAAAGGACACACATGGAGAGTGATGTTTGCAAGTAACTGCCACTTCACCAGGTCCGACAGCACACCCTTACAGAATGGTAACCGCCTCCGCCCACGTCGGCCATGTCCAGAGGGCCCCACGAGGAAACAGGCTCGGCACCTGGCTGGCAAGTTCCGTTCCCACGGGTCAGAATTCCCGTTCAAGGGGACAAACAGCCCCAAAGAGCACAGTTTATAACCTTGTTGTACCCAATGCAGCAATCTCATCCCAACACTGCTTCATTTTACACACACACACACACACACACACACACACACACACACACACACACACTGCCAGGGGCTTTTTACTTAACAGCTACTTTGAAAGTTTTATACAAAAGTACAGACAATGGCACAAGACAGCCATCGCAGATTCAACAACACTTCAATGGCAGGGGACAATGGCCAGTACCATGTTTAGTGGCCCTAAGATGGAGCACATGGCATCAGCCTGACTTCCACAGTGAATCTACCCGCCTCCTTTCATCTACTTATAACCGCTGGAAATTAAAACCACAGTGAGACACCACTTCACACCGGTCAGAATGGCCATCATAAACAAATCAACAAACAAGTGCTGGCAAGGATGTGGAGAAAAGGGAACCCTAGGGCACTGTCGGTGGGAATGCAGACTGGTGCAGCCACAGTGGAAAACAGTATGGAATTTCCTCAGAAAACTAAAAATGGAACTGCCTTTTGATCCAGCAATTCCACTGCTGGGATTATATCCTAAGAACCCTGAAACACCAATCTAAAGGAACCTATGCACCCCAATGTTGATAGCAGCACAATTTACAATAGCCAAGTGCTGGAAACAACCTAAGTGCCCATCTACAAATGAGTGGATCAAGAAACTATGGTACATTTACACAATGGAATTCTACGCAGCAGAAAGGAAGAAGGAGCTTATACCCTTTGCAACAGCATGGATGGAACTGGAGAGCATTATGCTAAGTGAAGTAAGCCAGGCAGTGAGGGACAAATACCAAATGATCTCACCTTTAACTGGAACATAATCAACAAAAGAAAAAAGCAAACAAAATATAACCAGAGATACTGAAATTAAGAACAATCTAACAATAGCCAGAGGGGAGTGGGGAGGACACTGTGGGGAAAAGGGTTTTCAGAAACTACTATAAAGGATACATGGACAAAACCAAGGGGGTGGGTGGAAGCAAGGGAGGGGAGTGAGTTTGGCTAGGGTGGGGGAAAATGAAGACAACTATAATTGAACAAAAATAAAATAATTTAAAAGAAAAAAGAAGGAAAAAACCATTGTCGGAATGAGTCAGGACTTGCAAAATGGTGAATACTCTGACTTTGGAATTCCTTCGTCAAGTAGTATCTGGAATTAGTCAGAAAAATTTCCTCAACTACTAGGGCTACTTGGTTAACTTGCAGTAGAATTTATGGAGGAAAGTTGGATAAATGCTATTGTTTTCATTATCGATTTCCTGAGTGAGGTTTCAGTGCTCTAATCACTTCCAATGCTTTCAAATGCATTTGCCTTTCTCGGTAAGCTAATTTGAAAAAATCATATTTGCCTTGGATTGCCCATCTTTGGACAATGAATCTTTGTTAGCCCATGTGTTCTTCATGCATATTTGATAGTCTCTAATAACCTTCGCAAGCCCTCAAACAAGATAGCACTATCAGGTGCCCAAGGTCCATCTTGCTTATTTTCTGTCCTCGGCCTAGAATCTTCCATTCTCCAATAGCTCCTTCAGGTAGAATATAGTGTTAAGAGACCACAATCTGGGTGACTGCGACATTACTCTTAATATTTAGGCTTGGAAAAATCACCTAGGTACTATACCTAACAGGAAGCTGGCGCAGGGCCCTGGCTGGTGTGGCTCAGTGGATTGAGCACCAGCCTGTGAACTGAAAGGTCACTGGTTCGATTCCCAGGCAGGGCGCATGCCTGGGTTGTGGGCCAGGTCTCCAGTTGAGGGTGTGTGAGAGGTAACTGTTTGGTGTATGATTGATGCATCATTTATACATTGATGTCTCTCCCTGTCCTTTTCCCTCCCTCCCCCTCTCTCTAAAAGTAAATACAGTCTTTTAAAAAAAGTAAAATAAAAGTTGGGGAGGGGCTGATGGCACGGATGGGAAAGCCAAGCACACTGGTTCTTCAAACAGGCTGCTCATTGGAACTGTCTGTGGAATCATCAAAATAGGGATTCCCGGGCCTCAGCCAGGACCTATGTCTGTTGAGGTGCAAGAGGGAGCCCCGGCCCTCATGGGGCCTATGGGACACACAGTCACCCTGAAGCCACTGGGCAGGAGGCCAAGTCGTTGTCTCTGAGCACCAGTACTCCCAGCACCTCGGGGTCTAGCATGTCATATGCCTCTGAGATCAATAAGTCTTTATCTTCCAGTAATTTCGTCTAATCTTAAAAAGTAATAAACAGTCATTACACAAAGTTATAATGAAACAATAATCAAAATAAAAATAACAATACTATCACAAGAAAGAACTATACTATGAACTCTTGAATCTGTTTTTTTAATCTGTTTTCTGTATACATATGCCCACATGAGTGAACAGATTTAGTTAACTATATGTTTAGCAGAACAGGATCCCACTCTACTCAATATTCTGGAATCTACCTTTCTGATAATAGTATCTTTCTGTGACATTAAATATTATTCTACAACACCATCTTCAATGGTTACATAGTACCCACTTTAGCAAGCTGCCGAATATTTATTTAATCAGTCCCTATTGATGGACTTCTTTGCCAATTATGCTATATTGAACATCTTTATGGCTAATTCCTTAAACACATCCTTTACATAGTTTTATTATTTTAAATGTTATTTATTGAGTTGAGAGAGAGAGAAAGAAACACCACTTTGTTGTTCCACTTATTTATATATTCATTGGTTGTTTCTAGTAGGTGCCCTGACTGGGCATCAAACCCACAACCTTGGCGTATCCAGACAGTGCTCTAACCTGGTGCTATAATTTTTTGATATTATAATTCTACTTTTAGAAGTAGAATTATTAAACCAAAAGGTAGAAGCTGCACCTCCTCTTGTGGAACTGCGAAGTTCTAAAATAATCACCTATTAACTTGAACAGGAGGAAAGTCTGACCCGTGAATAGGACCACATAAAAAATAAGGGTGTAAGAGGGGGAGGAAAGCGTGTCTGATTGTTTTTAGAACTGTCATAAATTGAATTTTAATGTATACAGAAAAGAAGCAATGTGCAGGACATTGTAATTGAAAGACGGTGGCACTGCATGAATAGACAGGCAGATAAAAAAGCTGTGGTACGTATATACAACGGAATGTCAGTTGGCCACAAAAACAATGGAATATTACCACTTGCAACAACACCATGAATGGACTTAGAGGGTATTAGGCTAAATGAGATAAATCAGTCAAAGAAAGACAAATGCCATATGATATGATATGATATACCATATGATATATCACTGATATGTGGAATCTAAAGAGCAAAAGAAATGAACAAACAAAATGGGAACAGACTCATAGACACAGAGAACAGACTGATGGTGGCCAGAGGGGAGGGTGGGGGAAGAGGTGAAGGGACTGAGAAGCACAGATCGGCAGTTACAAAACCGCCACGGGGGTGCAAAGTACAGCAGAGGGAATACAGTCAGTAATACTGTACTATGTTTGGTGCCAGGTGAGCACTTGAAATATTGGGGGGACCTGTTTGTAAAATATATGATTATCTAACTACTATGCTCTACACCTGAGACTAATACAAAATAACATTGAATGTAAATGGTAGTTGAGAAATAAATAAATAAAATAATTCATAATCATCTGGCAAAAAAAAGATGGTGGCAGTAAATGACGTCACTGCACCTGAATCCTATTCAGAAGGTGCAACGGAACCCTTGTGTGTGTATTTGTGAGGTGGAGGACGGCGGGTAAGATGTAACTACTGGAACAGCATTTTGAAGCCAGGGCACCCTGAAATGGTGACTGTGAAAAAGACATCTGTTTGTGTCTGATGAAAGAATAAACCCTGCTTCAGGGATCTGAACTACTCCCACAACTTAGAATCTCGAGAGGCCAGCGATGGGTGCGAGAATAAATATTGTTTTGGTTCGCTCGGCGTGGACCACGCAGCCTCTGCTGATAGGCGCTGCACTGCGCCAGGGACTGTGGGCCAGAGCGAGCGACACCTGCCTCGGGAGGCCCACCTCCCGGGGCACCGCACCGCCTGTGCGAGCCACCCTGTGCCCACGGCCCTGCTGCAGACAGTAAACTATTACACTAACAACGTGGAAAGGGCAAACTTGTCTCCTTCCTCACACAAACAAGAAAAACTGTTTGCCGTGGAGTCCATAAGTAAAGAATGCTATGCAAATGGCCGTCTGAAAGGCTAGGGAAAAAACGGGTCTCAGGAGTGCCGGTTGCTGAGCTAAGGAAAGAGAGGTCCTGGTGACAAAGAGCTGCAGCCTAACCCACCCTGCGTCCTATGCAGCAGGCGGTGGGAACATGCAGTCACGCACTGACCCTAAAGGACTGGCACTGCCTATCCCTGAAGGCGGGTTATATTTTATTGAGGTATGGTATTTCTTATGAACACAAAGAGAATGCATTAAGCAAAGGAAATAAAGCAACGGTACTACTTTACCAGAATAAGTTGATATATCTGAAATAGGGCAGCTATGCTAGCAGTGTTAATTAAAACAAAACACTTACTAATAGATATAATCTGCCCCATTTTTATGAAGGGAAATCCGCTATGAACTATTTGAACTATTTTTCCTAACTCCCTGTGGAAACTTCTAGTTCCTTGTCCTCATGGTCTTTCCCCAAGATTGTATTTGTTAAATATCTGAGACACCACCACAACTTCAGTGACATGACTATGACAGAGTTAATACAGAAAAAAATATTATCAATGGACTGAAGGATTTTTAGAGAGGTGACTTCACAGCCATCAGCTGGAAATCCAAGAGGCCTGGCCAGCTTGTCATCATCGAGAGGCCCGCGCTGGTATCGGAGGCAGGCATGATGAGCAGCAGCCCTCGGCAACTACGCAAGCAGAGCAGCATGCACTATGCTGTGTCTTCACTTCTCAGGGACAAAAAAAAACCCAGCAATGCAAACATCAGAAATCTATAAAGATTGGCAAATCAGACATGCCAAAGCTGTCACTCTGGACTGAAATGTTTGCCTCAGTTTAAAAGTGGATCCGTGAAAAGTGTCTTGTCTCTGAAGGGCAGGACATCATGAAAATGCACACACTTGGGCCCAGGGGTCAAGTCTAAATCCAGGTGCACTGCCTCCTCCATTCATTCAGACCAGGAGCTCCGCCCACATCATTACACTCAGCACTGACTCATTCCAAAACGTCTCCCATCCATCCATCACCTGTCCGGAGGGCCAGGTTGGCTGGGTCCCCTGTGGTCTACATTTGTGATAAGTTCCCACCTAATCTATTCAAAATACTGGACGGAACCAAAGGGCCCTTTGAGCAAGTACTTGCAGGAAAAAAAAAAGAAGAATTAAAAAACTTTTTTTGTTGCCTTATTGCAACTTGCTTTCTGTCCAAATGGTTCTCAATGAGCATGGATCATAAGAACCCGAAGACTAGCCCTGGTTTCAGATGGAATGCTGTAAAGGAGTCGTGTGCCACTAAATGCCATATGGTGTGGGAGGGCAAGCAGGATTTAGAGCTGGGAGGCTATGCAAATGTCAATTCTCCGAAAATGGCCATAGCAGGTGTTGTTCCTGACATTGTTCCTCATGACCCTGGAACACCCACTATTCTATTGGGTCCTAACTATGGGGTGGAAGTGACCCAAATCTACAGATAAATACATAAATGCACAAATAAAATAAAACAAGCCCCACCTCTACACCATGGTGAGCAGAGGCAGTTTTGAGAGTAGGAACCCTCTGGAACGGGAAACGAGGGGCCGGCCCCGGCTGCTTCCTGAAATAAAGCAGGCAGCCCCGGATCTACAATGGACATCACTTTCGGAGCCCGGCCAGCATTGGACCTCTGCAGACGCAGGCGGGAAGGAGGAAGGGTGGCAGAAGTGGCCAATAGCTACTGTTCAGTATCTGCCAGGCCCCCCTAAGCTCTCGTCACGAAGTGGCTGGTGTCGACTTTACAAGGTTGGTCATTTCATTGTCTCTGTGTTACAAACAGAGACACTTGGCCTATGAAGGGAAATCGGTGCTTCTCAAACCTCACTGTGTGTGATTCGGCCGAGAACCTCTTGAAGATGCAGTTTCTGATTCACCAAGTCTGGGGCGGGGCCAGAGAGTCCGCATTTCTGATGGACTCCCAGGCCATGCTGAGGTGCTGGTCCGCAGTCCCCGCTTGGAGCAGCAGGAGCAGGCAGTCCGGGGTCCTGCGGCTGCTGAGGCCGAGCCCGGACACGAAGCTCACAGCAGACACATCGCACCTGGGGCTCTGCAGGGCCCGCGGACTGGAAACACACGCCTGGCACCTTTTCTCATGGTATTTCCCAGTGCCAGCAAGCGTCATCCTCTTGCCAACTGCCTACCAGGCACTGTGCTAAACACCTGGGATATGAAACACTGCCCCTGGCTCAAGGGATTTTCATGGCATGCACCGGACAAATGAGGGTCACCTGACTGACTCCCTCTCTACCACAGGTAAATTACGACTCTGCTGATGGACTGAGTTTCGATCGGTTTAAGCACCAGTGCAGAAGAGCGCGTTATTAACTTTCCCAGAGCCAGAGGTGAGCAATACGGCACCTCTCACACCAAACCCAGTCTGTTTAATTCCATCTCCGGGGGTCGGGGACGAATTTTTAAGATTTTACGAGCTCTTAATTCTTAATTCTTTTAAGAGCTTTGGGGGCATCATTTGGGAAATTAATTACAGTTCCACCATTGTAGAGGCCATGCCTGATTCCATGGGATTACCTAGGAAGTGATTTTAAAAAGAAGGTCCTAGTAGTTTGTTCACTAGTCATGAGGTCTTCAACCTCTTGTAGAAAGTAGATGCTTTGCTAATTCCTATTTGCACTACAGAGGTGAAACAAAGACTCCTGCATCACATGCAAATTTATCAGAAGCTACAATTCACATAGAAGAACACCTTCAATACAAGTTACAAAATTTCCATCAGTCTTTATTCAAAATAAATTTAGAAAGTTTTAAGAGCTTATTTAAAGGCAGTCAATTTCTATCAAAAACAGTTTAATTTGTTCTTTGTATTCCTTCCAGCCAAATCAAGACAACGGAACACTCTAGCCTGTCCCAGTACCGGCCTCAGCCCCCACGCTCCAGTCAAATGCAAATCCTACCATCCTGCCCTGTCCGATGTCCCCCGACATCCCTCAGGGCTCAGAGGAAACCACGGCAATGCCTCGTTTTGTGAGGCAGTAGGACCCTGGCAGAGGGACAATGGGCCCACAAGCTGCGCAGGCCTTTCAGGAGAGAAGCCCGCAGTCACGTGCGGTCATGTGTAGTCCAGGGGGCTGCTTCTCCCTCCCGCTGAGTCGCCATACCACTCCGCAGAGGCCCCGGGGAAGCCCTGCCCTTCATTCCACAACCGACACCGCTGCTTCCTGTCACCCTCCCCACTGTGCGTGTTCGACCGCGTGTGTCTTTGAACAACCGACCACACAGAAACGGAACACTTCCCACCGACGACGTAGGAGTGCCAGAGGAGGCCCAAAGCAAAGCACGGAAGGAGGGGGCGCAGGCTGCACCCCCCGCTGTGCAGGATGTGCCCCCCGCACCCAGAGCCATTCAGAGCTGCACTGAGCGCTCATGTAGCACTGGGGTTCTCTCCCCATACTCTCGGTCACACGAAATAGAAAATGCTGGAACGTTCTCTGCTCTACTTGACTGCACATCTGTCTTTTCTCCTTCTCCAAGTGTTTAAGAAAGAGAATGCAGGGCGTGGGCACATTTTCCTCAAGATGAGAAGAGAAAGAGCCTCAAGGGAGGGTTACCACGGTCACTGGAAGTTGAGGCCCTGGGAACTCTCTGCACCACAGGCCCCACCCTACCCTCGCTGCCTGACATCCACAGGACTGTCCCCTCTGAGGCCACCACCCTCCTGCCTCCTCCTCCAAAGCCCCCACCTCACCCCACAGGCAAATCCTTCCTGTCTTTTGAAGCCCACTGAGAGCACGTCCTCAGTCGCTCTCTCCTCCAAATCCCCAGAACGCACTCGCTTTAATTTGCGCATGCGCGCCTTCCACTTCGGGAGCTAACTGACGGCTGATCTGGGTCCATTGCTTCCCATCATCGTGCATAAGAAGTTTGCCCAAGTTCTTTTTTAAAAGATTTCATTTATTTACTTTTAGAGAGAGATGAAGGGAGGGAGAAAAAGAGGGAAAGAAACATCATATGTGAGAGGTACATCGATTGGTTGCCTCTCACACGCCCCCCAAGGGGGGACCTGGCCCGCAACCCAGGCACGTGCCCTGACTGGGAATTGAACTGGTGACCTTTTGGTTTGCAGGCCAGCACTCAGTCCATTGAGCCAACCAGCCAGGGCAGAAGTTCTCCTAAGTTCTGACACAGGCTACCACATGGAGGGACCTTGAAGACGTCACGCTAAATGAAATCAGCCAGCGACAAGGGCACAAACATGGGGTGAGTCCTCTCACGTGAGATGTCTGCAGTCGGCAAACCCACAGAGACAGAAAGTGGAAGGGTGACCTCCAGGGACTGGGGGGAGGGCCGGGGGAGTGGGGAGCTGTTTAATGGGTGCTGAGTTCCTGTTTTGCAAGGTGAAAAGTGCTGGAGTCAGCGTGCACAATGATATAATCGTCCTTCACACCACTGACTTCTACTCTTAGAAACGGTTAGGCTAGTTTTATGTTGTGTGCTTTTTACCATGATAATAGCAATAGTGATAAAGAGTGCTCAGAAGATGAGCTGATAGCAACAAATGAGGGGACTGCAGACCTGACACCCACCCTGCTGTGCAGAGAGCCTGAGGGTCTCAGACACCCGCCAGCCCGCCGGTTCTGACTTCCGTCGGTTAGAAGGGCTGCTTGTACTGTGCACCCCCACCCCATGGCGCACTGTGCTGCACTGTCCACCTGCAGTCGTTAATCATTTCCCGGCCACGTGCCATACATGAGAGTGGACGAGTTTCAGGGCCATGCTGTGTGTGTGGAGTTACACTCACTGGCAGCATGCCGCTGCGCCCAGCACTGCCCGTATTCTAGCAGTGAATGCACAAAGCATACGCGACTCGGCTGCCGTGGACAAGCACACCTTCAAACGGAAAGCAGAAACGCGAGGAGGAACCGCACAGCAGGACACGCACCAGGCCGCAGAGAGGAAGGGGAGCCCCGTTCTGCGGTTCTGGGAACGGAATGTAGGACTACTCCCCCCTCCCTCAGCAACTCACCCCACAACAGGTCAGGCTGGCAAAATCCCCACTTCCGCACAAGGCCGCCCTCCGTGTTCTCACTTCTACTGAAAGGGTGTATTAAAGCCAAAATGTCCTTGTTAGAGGAAAACGAAGTTCTTGGCAGAATCATTATGTATTTTTCATAATTTGAGTGATAGCAAATTTAAGTTGCTCTAATATGACTGCCAAAATTTTGCTGTTTCAGGGAAGGTTTACACAAGAAATGCTCCTTCGGTCTCTCCAGTACACCAGGAAATGCACACCCTCTGGCTTCAAGTTATTAGCTTGTTTAGCACACATTTTCAAGTACTCGAGATATGGTTTTGGGTAAAACAAGAATTAAGTCTGAAGTTGATCATTTTATTTCATTAGTCGGCCTCCGTGACTGATTTGTATTTGGCAGGTGTTAACTAATTTATAATCCTAGAATAATTTTTGTCTTGTACTACATTCGACCACTGGCAAAAAAAAATGCTGATAAGAACATATTTGCTAATAATCATGGTGTATTTATAACGCGTATTCAGAGCTCAAGCCTGAAAAGCAATTTCATTTATTTTTAATAGTCTTTATTTATTAGAGCGGTTTGAGGTTCACAGCAAAACTGAATAAAAAGTACCACGTGCACCTACAGACCCTCTTCACCACCAAACACACCGCCTGCTCCCCGATCCGCACCCCACACCAGGGAGGCACAGCCTGTACATTGTGAAGGGGTCCAGTCCCTCCACCTACACTGACACGCTATCCCTCACCGCCTGTAGTTTACAGAATGTATGATGCCACGCGTCCACCATTATAGTATCACACAGAACAGTATATTTGTCCTAAAAATACCTCTGGGCTCTGATTATTCATCCTTTCCTCCCCCCTAATCCCTGGCAACCACTGATTTGTTACAGTCTCCATAGTTTTCTTTTCCAGAATGTCGGATGGTTGGAATCCCACAGTAAGTAAGGCTGCATAAGCTGCCTTCTTTCACTGAGTAGCACACTCTGAAGTCTCCTCCAGGTCTTTTCATGGTTTGGTGGTTCATTGGTTTTTAGCACTGAATAAGGTTTTATTGTCTGGATGGACCACAGCTTACCTGCTCACCTTCTGAAGGACATCGCGGCTGCTTCCAAGTTTTGGCAATTATGAATACAGCTGCTATAAATATCTATGTACAGATAATTTTGTAGACGTACATTTTCAACTCATTGGCGTAAACACCAAGGAGCACGATTACTGTATTGTATGGTAAGAGTAGGTTTAGTTTTGTAAGAAACTGTTCAACTATCTTCCAAAGTGGCTGCAGCATTTTGTATTCCCACCAGCAATGAGATTTCCTGTTGCTCCAGGTCCTTGTCAGCATATGGTATTGTCTGTGTTTTGGATTTTGGCCATTTTGATAGGTGGGTAGTGGTAGCACATTGTTGAAATTTGCAATTCCCTAATGACATCTGCTATTGAGAATGGTGTACGCTTATTTTCTACTTGTATATATTCTTTGGTGAGGTGTCTATTACCATCACTTGCCTATTTTTTATGTGGGTTGTTTGTTTTGTTGTTGATTTTTACAAGTTCTTTGTATATTTTAGATAATAATCCTTTATCAGATGTATATTTTGCAAATATCTTCTCCCAGTTTGTGGCTTATCCTTGACATTGTCCTTCACAGGAAGAAATTGTTCAATTTAATGAAGTCTAACTTATCATTTATTTATTTCATGGATCCTGTCTTCGGTGTGTATCTAAAAAGCTACCCCCATACTCACGGTCATCTAGGTTTCCTTCTATGCTGCATTCCAGGAGCTCTAGAGTTTGTGCTTCACATTTAAATACATGAACCACTTTGAGTTTATTTCGTGAAGAGTACAAAGTCTATGTCTATATTGAGTTACTGCCACATCATTTGTTGAAAAGACCATCTGTTCTCCATCACATTTCCTTTTCTCCTTTGTCAAAGAGCAGCTGACCGCATTGAGTGTGAGTCTGTTTCTGGGCTTTCTATTTCATTCCATTCATCTATTGAGCTATTCTTTCACTGATATAACACTGGCTCCATCACTGCAGCTTTACAGTATGTCATCGCACACTTTGTTCTGCTCCTTCAACACTGTGTTGGCTATTCTTGGTCTTTTGCTGCTCTGTATAAACAATTTATCAATATCCACAAAATAATGTGCTGGGATTTTAATTGGAATTGTTTTCAGAGGTGTCCAAACTTTTGGTGTCTCTGGGCCACACTGGAAGAAGAAGAGTTGTCTTGGGCCGCACATTAAATACACAAACACTAACAAAAACTGATGAGCAAACAAAAAAATATTTTAAGTAAATTTATGATTTTTTATTGGGCCACATTCATAGCCATCCTGGGCCCGATGCAGCCTGTGGACCCAGGGTTGGACACCCCTGGTTTAGGCAAAGTTGGGAATCTGACATCTTGACAATATAGAGTCTTCTCCATGGACATGGTATGCCTCTCCATTTACTTAGTTCTTCGATTTCCTTCATCACACTTGCTGACTGTCCTCATATAGATCCTGTACCTATTTTGTTAGGTTTATGTCTAAGTTTCTCATTTATGGGATGCTAAACGTGTTCACTGCTGGTAATATAAAAAAGCTGTGACTTTTGTATATTAACTTGGTATCCAGTACTCTTGATATTAGTTCAGGAGTTATGTTTGTTTGGTTTTTTTTTTTTTTTTGGTCCATTCTTCCAGATTTTCTTCACAGTCATATTGTCTTTGAACAAAGGCAGTTTTATATTTTCTCTGTTTACCTTCCACTTTTTCAGATTTGTCTAATTTTAATCATTTCCCTATTTTATGTTTTCAAGTTATATTTCAATAATTTATTCCAGCACGCAATGTTTCACCAAAAGTAGTCTCTCTCCTTTAGTAAGAACACGTTTCTATTTTACAGTAAAATATTCTTCAATATTAATAAAATGCCTTCTTAGTAAGAGAGAGCAGTAAGACTTGAAAGAACAGGATCAAATTAACAAAAGTTTTATCTTTAAAAACCAAAAAATTATGAAAAAATTGTATACCATGTGATATAGATGTTGAAGCTTGAATTTTGACTAATTAACATGATTCTTCAAAATGACCTAGTTTCAGACTGTGTTTACTTTAAGCAAAACATCTGGAAGACACAAACATTTACTCATTTCTTCTGATACAGGTACTTGGCCAGGGGCAAACTAGTGCACACCTCCAACACGAGCAGGGAGTGAGAGCTGGTCAGGTCTTGCTTTGTCTGGGTCAGTTCCTGAAAGGGTCCCTTGTTATCTCCCATCCCTGATGAGGGTGTCAATATCCCCTGCCTGGCGGGCTGCTCTGGAGAATTAAAGAAGACATCTCCTGCAAACGGTGCTCAGGACAGCTCCAGGGTCATGGCTGGCACTCTGAGATGTTACCGTCACGATTACCACTAGCTCCTGATCTTACGGGAATTGCAATATCTCTGTGTTTTTCTCCCCTGCTGGCCTCCTGCAGTTCATCCTGAGCAGCCCAGGCAAACCTTCCCTTAGTAAGAACAGCTTATTACCCCATTGCTCAAAACTCCTGCAGGCCTCTTCCCTCACCAGGTAAAACCCAGGCCTACCGCACCCCACACAGCCCGCCTCACCCGGCGCTTTCTGACGTCCTCTCCTCCTACGGACTCACTCCCTGCCCAGCCACGCTGGCCTCCTCGCTGGCTGAGCAGGCACGGGCCCACCTTGGGGCGCAGACTTCTCTCCCCTCTACCTGACACCCCTCGATGGGGGCTGTCCTCCGACGTCACTTCCTCAGAGAGGCCTCTCCCCACCTCGTACCAGAGCACCCTGCCAACACTCTCTGTTCCTTTTATCCACTACTTTTTCCACCAGAGGACATGCACTTCCTAGTTATTTGTTTCTTTATCTTCTTCCCAAGTAGAATGAGATTCATTTGGGAGGACATTGTTTCCTGTTCTATTTCCCTAACAGCCCGGCACCTAGAATTGTGCCTGGCACATGGCAGGGATACACAATTTGCTCCTGGACTGTGTGGCAAATCGTAGAGAATATTCCTATTTTTCTTCTAGGTCCAGTAACTTCATCTCATTTGATTGTTAGGAGGCATGGATGATCTTCATTATAGGAACATACACAACATGACATATGACCTCAGGTCACGCATGGGCACAGTGGGGCCCAGGAACAGCCTGCACAGTGTTCTGTCTCAAATGTGTACAAAATAATACAATGCATCTGTTCACAATATTTCACACGGTGCAGTTTCTTCCTCTGCAGGACTCCACGCCCCTCCAAGCGTGGTTTCTGGAACCACACTGTCCTGTTGGCGTGGCCAGAAGCCCGTCAGAAATGCAGGTCTCTGCCTTCGCCCCAGGCTGATGGGCCAGGCCACCAGGGGACTCTGGTGGGCATCGAGGCCTGAGACCCCCGCTTGAAGGAATACTTCCAGGGCTCCTTCTGGTTTGCTGACCTCCCCTCATGAATAATTATACAGCACGCCCCAAAAGCCTAAGTGCAACTAGTGCACTTAGTGACCTTGACTATTGACGGCAACCGTGACATTGACTCGCACTAGCCAAAGGACATTAACTCGCAGAGGCCAGTGGCAGAATGGTGCCTGCATGGGTGTTAGATGCTCTGACTTGTCTCCTCCGCTCTTGCCCCAGTCTAGCATCTCTGCTTCCAAGACCCCCCACCTTTGGCCATCGCCTAAATCCCCCTGGAAACACACAAAGAGGGTGGGCTTGTTTCTCTTAAACTTCTTCCTTTAAGGAAGTTTTTCAAACACTTTGTAAGCAGGGATTTTTCCCCCCAAGTGAGATGCGTTGTTGGTGCGCAGCGTGTGAAGCTGATGAACAGGAGACAGCTCCAGCCCGGTGGGTCGACTCTGTTCACCTCTCCCTGGACCGGCCTCCCTTCCCCCACCTGACTGAGGACAGCAGGCAGGGGCACCCACCGAGCTGCCAGCTCGTAAAACCCTTGTCATAGGGGAGGGTCTCTCCTCCACCCTCGGCCACGAAGTTGATTCCAGGTCCGGCGTGCATGCGAGCGAGCACCGGCAGGGGGTAACCCCCCGCACACCAGAGTCCGGGCATCACCGCCATGGGAGTGCGGGCCTGTCGTTCTGTGGAAGGGAAGGAATCACACGCGCAGGGTGTGTGCCCACGGTCGTTCCTCATTACCTCATCCAGAGCATCACACTCACTCAGGCACTGAACGTACCGACACGTTTTTAAAAGGTAAAGTCTCGTTTTCTCTGAATAATTTTCAATAAATCATGTGTTCTAACAGTTAAATACATAGAAATTCTGATGCATGGCTTACTGAATTTACAATTTTCAGTAACTTAGTGAACACTCGTCACCACTTTTCTAGGAGAGTTTAGGGGAAACCCCGGTAAATCGGACAAATGCCCTGCCCTCGGTGCCGCAGCGTGCGGCACAGAGAGCACGAGAGAGAGCGCCGAGAGGCACAGCACGGGACATTCCGGTTCAGCTTTCTGTTTAACTCGGGATGGAGCCTCCGAGTGGAACTGGGATAAAGCACCTCCTCTTTCCCGGCCCCGCCAGATGCCACATCAGCAGCACGTGCCCCTCAGCTCAGCAGGCAGGGGCCGGGACAGCTCTCCCTGCTGGGGTGGGGACAGCAGTGAGAAGCACATGAGCAGGCCACCCCTGCCCGCCACCTGGTACACCGGCCAGTGACGCCCAGCCAGTCCCTGGCCTTCAAAATACACAGAGCTAGAAACAGGGCGGTGAGAGGCAGGGGTGCCTGGGACCCGCATGGGAGTGAAGGCTGGGCCGTCCTGTCACAGAGCACTTGGGGGCTGACTGCTCTGAGTCTCCATGGAGACGGGCTGCAGGCTCTCTCGGTGGTCTCGTCGGGGCTGTGCACTCCTGCATCCCAGAGCTTGACCCAACTGGAAAACTCCCAGCCACTCTCAGAAAGGGCCTCTCCTCTTTGTTCCGTGTTCTCCTATCCAATATGAGATTTCCTATCACACGTGGGTTCTGCCACCTGATGCCAAAGTCCTGGTCTCTCAAAACTGTTTTTATAATTAGCCTGTGTCACATGATGGGCCGTGGCCCCCCATCTGTGCCCAGCTCCCTAACTTTCCCCTCGGCGTCCCCAAACTCATGTTCTTATCCGCCCACCGAGGACTTTATAAATTCCAACAGCTGAAATTATGTTCTATCCAATAGCTGCCTTTCTCTATTATGTCTGTTTTAGGTTTCATTTTTTCCTCTTTTGCTTTAATTAACATAAAACCTGTGTGTTGCACATTCTGTTTCAAAATGCCCCTTCATTTTCTCAAGTCTGGGGGGACGAACGTCCCTGTTTACGGCACATGCTCACCTCCACTCGGGGAGGAATGTCCTTTGTTTGACTTACAGCGTTAATGACGGGTCCTTCGGTGGGGCTTGTTTGTCCCGGGGGGGCCCCCGAGGGCGCTTTCCCACCTGCTGTTCTGTGGGGAACGTCACATCGGGTCTCACATTTACGCTCGTCTCTCACTGTGGACGACACAGGCACTGCAGAGGCTTAGATCTACTTCATCCCCCGCCCCCCATTTCTTGCATGTTTACCCCACTTCTCCAGTGTATTTTTCCGTCTCCTAGGTGCCCACTGCACTGGACGGGTGGCCTTGCTCCCTCCACAGCCACCTCCGGACCCCGGGACGTCGGCCCACCCCCCATTTCAACACAGCTGTGCGGCTCTACTTTCCCCTTGTCCCTGGAAATAAGCGCTCCCTCTCGGGGGGCAATTTTACCGTGAGTTTTAAAGTCTGGGAGTTCAGCAGACTTTTCATATCTGTTCAGGTCGTTCAGGTCTCCCGCTTGCTGGTCCCAGACTCCTGGGCCCTGGGGGAGCCGTCCCAGCCCAGAACCGTCTGTGACTCCACTTACTGTATGTAGAGGGAAGTAAATTCCAAAAATCATCCCGTTAAACCTTCGACTATTTAGACTGGAGAATAAAAGACTAAAGAAAACATACTGATATTGTCAACATAAAGAAGGGACCTCCGTCCATGCCAAAGAAAAGCGTTTGTGGAATGAGTGGTAGCGTAGAGAGGAAGAAGAAGCTTTCATGCAGACTGTGTTACTGACATCGGAACATCGTAGCCTGGAACCTGTGAACGACGGAATTACCTCTAAAGTTCTCATTCTGCTTTTTAAAAGTTCTCTACATCATCAGAAACACAATCAACTAAAGTGTTTTTTAATTAGGAAAGAGAAGGAAAGAAAGACAAAATCAAGAGGGACACACGTGCACCTGAATCCTGTTTTTGACTGCAGCACAAAGCATCACACGTCCCCACCAACCCCAGCTCCTTCATCAGCAACAACGAAATCCTGTCCTCATGGTCAAGACACCATCTTCAGGCCTTGGGTTCCATCTCAACACAAAACCCCCAATTTGACATCCACGTACTCTCCTCCTAGCGCTGTCCCCTCCTGGTGACGGGAGTGTGCGTGACCGACAGAGACACAGAGAGCCCTTCTCCATGGAGACATTACCCACAAACACTCACTGGCCGCAGCAGGGGCCCCATGATTACCTGGGCGTCCGGCTGGCGGGGCACCGTTCTCTCTGTCTTCATCCAGAATGGCGGCCAGACCCACAGAGTCAGTTGGGAGGACAGAGCCGCTGAAGTCCACGCGAGTCAAGCTCTCGGGCTCCCTCTGAGAAGCCCCCATGGCGCTCCAGGGACGGTCCCTGCCAGTGGAGGTCATTTCCTGGCCTTCTCTCCCGGGTCTCAGCACAATGTGGACGATGCTCTGCTGGTCCAGGTCGCAGCTCTGAGTGGGGACAGAGGACAGACACACAGTCAAGAGCCGGCGTTAAAATGCTGCGCGAAGTTTAACTTGCCTGTTCTTCTAGCGTGTGCAAGGGAGTCTAAAGTCTGCGTTTCTGTATGATGTCTGTAGGCAACACAGACCAGGCACAGCGACATGTGATTGGTCACCGTTACCTGCCACGAGGGCCACCACACTCACATGTGTGCCTGTTCCACAAGCGGCCCTGAGCTGCGCCAGAAGCTATGAAGTGGGGGGGGGGGGGGGGGAGGGGACTACAATGCCATCACAGAAACCAAAGTGATGTCCAAAGAGACAGGAGCCCTAGCAGACAAAAACTCGCGCTGAGTGCAGTGAGAGGTGGCGCTCGGTTAAAAAGGATTTACTTCAGAAGTGGCGCGGCCTTGGAATTACCAACGTACATCCTGGCCTTCATCTCGGCTTTAAAAAGCACAGAGTTGGGGACTTCCAGCCAAGACAGAGGTGCAGGTAGACATACTGTGCCTCCTCGCACAACCAAAAGAGGGAAAACAACAATTTAAAAAACAAAACAGCCAGATCTGACAGAAAACTGAACTGAGTGGAAGTCTCACAACCAAGGAGTTAAAGAAGACACGTTCATCCAGACCAGTAAGCGGGCAGAGCTGGTGGAGAGCACTGGGCAAGATGAGGTTTGTGGAGCGGTACTGGCAATGCTCCAGCTGCCCGGAGAGGCCCGTGGCGGGCGCGCCTGGCCAAAACAAGGCGGGCACACTCGGCGAAACTGGGGCTGAGACTGGTGGACTGGGCGGTCCCTCATTCTTGCGCAGATAAACTGGGAAAAAAAGCTGGGGAGCGGAACAGACCGTGCGACCCACCAATGCAGAGAAATAAAGCCTCAAACCACCAATTGAATATACCTGTGGGGGTTTGGCGGTAGCGGGAGGAACTCCCGGCCTCCAGGAGAGTTCGTTGGGGAGACCCACAGGGACTTAGAACTGTGCAGGCCCGTCCACTCACCCCGGAGCCAGCAAAGAAGGGCCTGACTTGCTTGTGGGTAGCTGGGGAAGTGCGGAGAACAGAGCAAGTGCCATTGTTCTCTCAGGCCCCGCCCCCACAGACAGCGTCACAACACAACGATTGGGTTACCCTGCCCTGGTGAACACCTAAGGCTCCACCCCTTAAAGTAACAGGTGCACCGAGAAAAAAAATGGCCCAAATGAAAGAACACATCAAAGCTCCAGAAAAAATACAACTAAATAATGAAGAGATAGCTAACCTATCAGATACACAGTTCAAAGCACTGGTAATCAGGATGCTCACAGGATTCAAAGAAAAATTGTTGCAATTACTTGAACAAATGAGAAGGGATGAGAAGGAAACTGGGACTCAAATCAACGGAGTGGGCCAGCAGAAAGAAAAAAACATCCAACCAGAAAAAAAGGAAGAAACAAGAATTCAGAAAACTGAGGAGAGGCTTAGGAACCTCCAGGACATCTTTAAACGTCCCAATATCCCAGTCATACGGGTGCCAGAAGGAGAAGAGGAAGACCAAGGGATTGAAAACGTATTTGAACAAATAATGAAGGATAACTTCCCCACGCTGGTGAAGGAAGTAGATTTTCAGGAAGTCCAGGAAGCTAAGAGAGTCCCAAAGAAGTTGGATCCAAAGAGGAACACACCAAGACACATCATAATTACATTACTCAAGATTAAAAATAAGGAGAGAATCTTAGAAGCATCAAGAGAAAAGGAGACAATCACCTACAAAGGAGTTCCCACAAGACTGTCAGCTGATTTCTCAAAAGAGACCTTGCAGGCAAGAAGGGGCTGGAGAGAAGTATTCCAGCTCATGAAAGGCAAGGACCTACATCCAAGAATACTCTACCCAGCAAAGCTATCATTTAGAATGGAAGGGCAGATAAAGTGCTTCTCAGATAAGGTCAAGTTCAAGGAGTTCATCATCACCCAGCCTTTATTATATGAAATGTTAAAGGGATTTATATAAGACATGGAGGGATATCAACAGGGGAGTGGTAGGGGGAGAGGGGGGGAAGGGGCAGAGAATAAGTAGCAAAAGTGGTAGGTAGAAAACAGATAGGGGGAGGTTAAGAATAGTATAGGAAATGTAGAAGCCAAAGAAGTTATGTGTATGATCCATGGACAAACACTAAAGGGCAGGGAATGGGGGGGTAGAGGGGAAGAAAGGGGGGGAAAAGGGACAACTGTAATAGCATAATCAATAAAATATATTAAATAAATAAAAAATAAAAAGCACAGAGTTGGTTATCATCAAGCGTTGGGCATTTTTCTCTAGAGTTTACGATGGACATGCTGATGGCAGACTCCACGCAAACCCCCTATGTCACGGCAAGCACATCGTCACCCCAAGTGGGACTCCAGGAGTCGTGCCTGCTTTGCCTGGTTTCATGGCCGAAAAGGGGACCACGGACAGAAATGCTCTGCATCTCTACACTGATGTGCATGAGCAGGAGGAGTTCAAGTTCGGTGGCACTGAGGTTAGAAGTCAGGGTGTTTGCTAGGACAAAAACTAGACTACTTCAAATGAAACCCCAGTTTCAGACTGTCTACTAGACAGAAACTGCCACTCATCTGTGTGCCCCTGCCCCCCACAAACCGCCAATATCAATGTCTTCAAAGCACCTGTGGCCATTCTCTCTCATCTTAGGACTGTTCAAAGAACACCATGCAAAACACAAGGATGATTTTAAAAGCAATAAACTCTGCACCCTGCACCCCCAGCCAGCGCTCCCCGGCCTTCACTTTCACACCTCCAAGAGTGGTCCCGTCACTCGGAGGCACTGCTTGTGCCCACCTCCTTCACTCTGGGGGTCACCAGGATGCCTCTGGTCCTAAACGCCATTCCCCACAGCGGGGATCATGTCTGGGGCCCAGGAGATGGAAACAGAGGCTGACAACTTGAGCCTTCTGTGGAGAGCGTATTAAAGGAACTTATAAACGAGGTGAGTCTTGGACGCTGGAAAGACAATGTGGGTTCCCTCTGCCCCGCGTGGTGGGCACTAAAGAATTACACGGAATAGCCCTGGGTGGCATAGCTCAGTGGATTGAGCATGGGTTGCGAGTCAAAGGGTCGCTGGTTTGATTCCTAGTCGGGGCACATGCCTGGGTTTCAGGCTAGGTCCCCACTGGGGGCCATGTGAGAGGCAACCACACATAGATGTTTCTCTCCCTCTCTCCTTCCCTTCCCCTCTCTCTAAAAATAAATAAATAAAACTAAAAAAAAAAAAAAGAATGACATAGAACAGGGAGGATGGAGGGACACTGGAGCGTGACTTGGCCCAGACAGGGGAAATGCCTGATAGGCCAGCCTGGGGCAGGACAATGTCCCGTCCGGGAGCCAGCACACCCGCGTCACTCGGACACCCCGGTTCTGGAGTTACAGGAAGCAGTCTCTGTTCTGAGCAGAGGGCCGGCACTCCACCTCCCTCCCTTTGTCCTTTCCCCAACAACTGACAGGCTACACAGCCCCAAGCCTGGGTGGACACAGTGACCTCCTAAGCGGTGTCTCTGGACCCTGGGTGGTGGGCCCAGCTCCAAGGTGACCCACCAATGATCCACGCCCTCATTTAACCCCCTCCTGCCCAGTGCAGGGGAGACCTAGGAATGTGATGGAATGTGATGGCGTGTCACTTCCCTGATTAGATTACCTCATATAAAACAATCAACTTTAAGAAAGAATTCATAACCTAATCTGTCCAGGCCTGATCTAATCCAGGAGTCCTTAAAAGATGCAGCCTTCTTCCTGGTGAAAAATATCTGAAGCACAAGACAGACTCCACAAGAAAGATTCTCCACTGCTGGCCGTGAACATGGAAGGGCCATGTGTCAAGGAATGCAGGCAGCCTGTAGGGGACAGCAAGAGGTCAGGGGCCTTAACCCCAACTGCGGGGAACTGAATTCAACCAAAGGCACCCGAGCTGGGAGAAGGACCCCCTGCTCCAGATGGGACCCAGCCCTGGCCCACACTGTGACCTCAGCCGGGGAGGCCCTGGGGGAGGCTCTGTGCTGTGCCAGGACCCTGAGCCCTGCAGACCACAGGGTCACACGTGGGTGCCGGGAGTCCTGCAGGGTTGGTGGGCTGCTGCACTACATTAGAAGCCCAGGTAACTCAGTCACCTCTGCGGTCCATCTGTCACCACCACAGTGACCTTCTTACCGGGCAGTGGTATGGACTCAAGGAAGCTCATCCCGGGGCCCTGGGCCAACTTCTTTAAACGTGACTGGGATGCAAAGGCCTGTGCCCACCACACACACACGCACACACACACGCACACACATGCACACTTTCTCTTCATAAAGAAAGAAACAGGTAGGTAGCTTTTAGAAACATGGCCAAACTGTGAAAAGATCATAAAACCAGTTACGTGTACTTTGAAAGCAATTCAGTTCTATTTGTTTTGTAACAATATTAAAAAATGCAACATTTTAATAGAAGTCAATAACACAGAAAATCCAGTATTTTCAGGGCCTCCCCATACTCCCCTGTGTCCACGTGAATCTAGCATCTGGGCCCCCCTCCCCACAGCAGGGAAGGTGGCCCACCTGGGGCACGCTGCAGACACCGCCTGCCCAAGATCCACTTCTTCGGTGGCCTGGCTGGCTGGCCCATTGCTGGGAAAGCTTCCAGGAACCCAAGAGACTGGAGAAAGAGGTCCAACCACTACACCCTTCCATCAGGAGTGTATTACGGGAACTTACATAGCAGGTGCATATCCAGCTGTGCCAAGACAGATATTGTTCAGGCAGAGGGGCGGAAGTTAAAGTAAAGTGCTACCTTCCATCCCAGAGAAGGGGAAGCACCTTAAGTGCTTGCCCCACACAGGGCCTGGTCCAGGAACCAGCCCCCTAGGGCACAGGGAGGGGCTGCTCAGTCTGTGGGGACTTAGGGCGGGAGTCTCTGCTCCAGCGCCTTGGAGCTACACAGCAGTCACCACTCACGACAGCCTCATCTCCATTCCTCCCCTCTGGGGAGCAGGCGGAACCTCTGGCCCCGTGGACCAGCTGGCTCTCCTTGCTGCCTGTCCCCGCAGCCCCTAGGCTCTCCCCAGGATGGCTCCCCCTGGGCCTTGGTCACTGGTTAGTCAGTCATTCTCCGCCCTACCTTGACTTCCTTGTTCCTGCCCAAGCACCGCCCTCTCCCAAACCCTTGTCTCCCACCTAGGACCCCGCTACCCACACATGTTGCCTAGGAGCTTCAGCAGAGCCACCACCTTGGACTCCTGCATGTGCAGCAAGGTGCCAAGAGCGACTGATCTGACTCAGAAACGCACCGGCCATCTTCCCCTCCTTTCCACAGCGTTGTCCCCGCCCACCGCGGGCCTCCCCCTATGGTAGCTCTGGAATCATGCAATCCCTCCGGTCCCTCCTTACCATCCACTGTGCCCAAACATGTGCTGTGTAACCCTCCTAAGCACCCCAGTGTCCCCTGCTAAGCAGACCAGCCACCTCCCTGTGGTCCTCAAGGGCATGCAGACTCCTCTCCTTCCTGGATCAGCTGTCTGAGGCTTCCATCTTCTTTCCCCACCCTTCACTGTGTGTGGACTGGGCTACACAATTTTCCACAAACACTCACTGTCATCGCTCCGCCTCCTGCCCTTGAATTTACAAGCAGATGTGATGGGACCAGGGCCTCACGGTGCATTTGCACCACGGTCTGGCCATCATGATGGCACTCCGGCTGGTTCTACCTCCATCTGGGCCCAGGACCAGCATAGGTGACACAGCCTGAGCCCAGGCACAGAGAGGACCAGCATGTGGCACCCACTGTGGGGGCAGAACCTCCCCGCTGGAGGCGGGCAGAGCCCAGACCCGCTGATGGCAAAGAGCCGCTCAGAACGCAGGGCTCTGAGATCTGGTAGTTGCGCGTCAGGCAGTATCAGCTGACAACTCGGTTTTCCATTCCAATTGGACGGTCAGACACTGCCGTCACTCATGTCCTGTTGGTACTCAGCCAGCACGCCAGGTGATGGGGGACTCAAAGGTGGGAAAACACTAGTTTCAGGTAACAGCTAAAAAGCTCAGTAATCAATGTGTGTAAAAGCTGTTGTTCCAGGAACTGAATGCGTGACCCACCCTGACTCCAGGAGACCAGAAGCAGTCCCACCTTTGTGCCTCAGGAGGGTTGCAAGCCATCAAGATGGTATCTGAGCCCTTGTCCTCCAGGGAGGGATGGCCACCGCCCAGGGCACAGATGAGAGAAAGCTCTTATCTGATTAACCTTTTCCCTGAATTCCAATCCCCTCACCTACACTTTCCTTCTCTTTATCAAAAGGGTCAGTTTGAAATGAATTTAAGGTGGTCTGTTAGGGTACAAAAATGCAGTCTCCTCAGATCTCCTGTCATCTGAATGAAGTGCCCACAAAGATTCAATCCGTCTCTGCTTGTTGGGTCTGGTAGGTGACAGGCAGCATAGCACTGGCTTTTCTGGTCTCACAGGCACGAGAGAGAGACTTCAGCCCAGGTCCCCCAAACAGCCGACACCAGGGTCTGAATCCTTTTGAGGCCAGCCGGAGAGCACATGCGAGCCCCTCGTGGAGAAGCCACTGAGACACAGCACCTGCCACCACCTGGGGTTTACCCACACTGTGTTCTTTCCCAGGAGGCTCCAGAGTTCAGTGGGATCAAGTTCTTCCCAGGGCCCCTCCCAGGTAAAAGCAGTGCCTCACTCTCTCATCCGAGTTCCAACCCATAGGCCGGCCAGGCTCCCCTTGCTGCGGCTGGCAGAGCCTGGGCAGCCTGAGGGCACCTGACCTTCTGCTTCGCTCAGACACTCGTGAGAGCAGCCACAGGCGTGCTTCTCCTTTCGTTCACCGAGCGCCTCCTGCAGCGCTGTGAGCCTGGGAGATGCAGAAAACAGGTCGAGGAGCTGAAGAGGCGAATGGCGGAGAGGCAGTAAGAGTACGCCCTCAACAAAGACAAGCAGCCACAGGCTCAGCGCCTCAAGTGCCGGTGGGAAACCGGGAGGCTGGGAGACAGAAGCCGAAGGAATGTGATTTATTAGCTGGATGGTTAAGAAATTGTGATTTATTAGCTGTATGGTTTTTGGCAAATTACTTTTCTTCTCTGAGCTTCAGCTTCTACATCCATCATAGGCAACACTACTGTTGACTTGGAAGACTGCGCTGACGATTTCAGGAAACGCCCAGAGAACAGGCCCGATCCACAGCAAGAACTGACACGGCGCTGTTAGTACTGTCACCATCACTGAGGAGTTTTGAAAATGAGAAGATGGCGACATGGGCCGACGTGGCCCAACTCTTCCCACAACCACAGCAAAATTACAGCTAAAATACAGAACAACCAGCACTCAGAAACATCAGAAATCAAGTTGAATGGAAGTCTGACAACTACAGAACTGAAGAAACCGCATCCATCCAGACTGTAGGAGGGGTGCAGACATGGAACGGGCTGGCCCCACACTCACATGGATAAAAATTTGGGAGGGATATCTCAGGAACGACGAGTCCCAGACCCACACCAGGCCCCCAGCCCAGGGTTCCAGTGCCAGGAAGACAAGTCCCCACAACTTCTGGCTGTGAAAACCAGCAGGGATTGAGTCAGTGGAGGAGGCTGCTGGAGCCCCAAGCAGTTCCTCTTGGGGAACCCCCACATAGACTCACCTACTCAGACTCATCCCTCTGAGCTCCAGCACCGGGGTGGCAGCTTGAAGGGCACCAGTGGTATACAGGGAGAGACTGAAGGACCTGTCATCAAGGTGAGCAAAGGCCATTGTCCCTTTCCTGAGCCCTCCCCCAATACAGAGTCGGTAGGCTGGTGCCATATCTGAGACTCCATAACCGTGGCTAACGGCTGTGTGACCCACCTTGGAGATCCACAGAGGCTCTGCCCCACCCCAAACTGCTTTTCCATAAGAATGGCTGGTCTTGGCTCCTAAATCCTATCAAACAAGCAACAGCTGGCTTCAATGAGCCCTGGCAGCAGGCAGATTAGAGTCACAGCTTGGCTTCACCTGGGAATCTCTAAGCCCAGCACAAGTAGCAGCCATCTCAGACTGCTTCACAGCTCAGGCAGGGTGCCCATGCGAAACACAGGTGGGGACTAACCTTGGCCTACACCACCTGGGAAACCTCAGGGCCAATGCCCCCAGTGGACAGCTACAGACCATGTCAGAACACTACCACCCTGCCCCTGCACAGCTGATCCTCCACAGAGGGCAGAGGTTGGTGGTCAGTGGTCACAGCCAGTCCTTGCAGCTGACTGGCCTGGGTAAATCCCTCCCATTGATCTTCCAACAGCAACCAAGTCTCAACTACAAGAGGAGGGTGTACTCAGTCTATACGAAGGGTGCACCTCGAGTACCCAGCCTGGGTGATAGGGGAGGCTGTGCCACTGGACCCTACAGGACCCTACTTTAGGCCCTATTTTAGGCCACACTGCCAAGACATGGAGTCAAAGCAGCTCCACCAAATGCACAGAAAAAAACACAGGGAGGCTGCCGAAACAAGGAGATAAACATGGCCCAAGTGAAAGAATGGATCAAAACTGCAGAAAAAGAACTAAATGAAATGGAGATAAGCAATCTATCAGATGCAGAGTTCAAAACACTGGTTACAAGGATGCTCAAGGAGCTTAGTGAGGACCTCAGCAGCATAAAAAATATCCAGTCAGAAAGGAAGGATAAACTAATTGAAATAAAGAACAACTTACAGGGAAACAACAGTAGAGTGGATGAAGCTGAGAATCAAATCAATGATTTGGAACATAAGGAAGCAAAAACAACCATGCAGAACAAGAAGAAAAAAAGAATCCAAACAATGAGGGTAGTTTAAACAGCCTCTGGTACAACTTAAAGAGGTCCAACATTTGCCTCAGAGGGATGTCAGAAGGAGAAGAGAAAGAGCAAGAAAGTAGAAATCTGAAAAAATAGTGAAAGAAAACTTCCCTAATTTGGTGAAGGAAACAGACAAGTCCAGGAAGTGCAGAGAGTCCCAATTATGATGGATGCCAAGAGGCTCTCTCCAAGGCACATCATTATTAAAAGGCCAAAGGTTAAAGATAGAGAGAGACTCTTAAAAGCAGCAAGAGAAAAGAAGTTAGTTACCAGAAGGTTGACAGATGTGGGTGGGGGAATGGGTGAAGAGGTGAGGGGATTAAGAAGTACAAATAGGTAGCTACAGAATAGCCACGGGGATGTAAAGCACAGGATAGGAAATAGAGCAGCCAAAGAATTTATACGCATGACCCATGGACATGAACAATGGCGGGGGGGTTGCCTGAGGGAGTAGGGGCACTGGATGGAGAGGGAAAAGGGGAAATCAAGACAACTGTAATAGCATAATCAATAAATCATAATTAAAAAAAGAAAACTAAAGAGGACCGGTCCTTTATCTCATACATACAGCCTCCAAACCTTATCCGGCTGCTCCAGCCCCACAACCCATTTGGACAATGAACAAGGAAGGTGGGATAAGCAGAAGCCAGAGATGCGACAGCCTCCTGTGAACTAGAAAGTGACACAAGAAATACCCCTCTAGGCTCAGACACCATGAAACACAGGCAGAATCTGGGTGGATTCTCGGGGGCTGCTTGTGAATGCCTATGGAAATGATCCAAACACCGAGATTTTCCCCAAACCCAGGTTTCCCTCATACTGACAGCAGAGCCGCCCAGGGGGGCGGGAGGCCCAAGCACATTCCCGAGGCGAGGGTGGCACGATTGGAACCGTTTCTCTGAGTCCCTGTCCGTGGCTCCGAGACCATCACCTGCTCAGTTCTCTGACTCTCGCAGACACAGTTGTCAGGAGCGGTCCCTTGCCAGATGCATGACTTTACCACCGCGCCAGGGCAGTTCAAAGCCGCGTGGATAGCAGACAGCACAGAATAACTATATCGGGTTTAGGTCTCTGGCCACTCCGAAGCCCCAGCCAGGATTCAGTCCACAGCCTGCATGTAACCCTGTGGCTTTGGTGGGAAGACAGCAGGGTTCTCCAACACAACCTTAAACTTGCTCAGGGTGAAACCACGTCTTATTTATCTGTGTTTCCTCAATAACTAGAGTACTGCAGGCCAAGAGGAAGCACAATCCAGTTGTGTTTTGTTAGAACGACTTATTAATTCAACAAGGCAGGTGGTGACATCAGCGGTTTCCTGGGGACAAAACAAATGGTTACTCGTCCCCTGGGCTGGGCCTCCTGTCCCCCCCTGCAGAGCGGCTGTTGCTCAGGGACCAAGGTCAGCACCTGGGCTCTGCCCCCCGGGGCACCTCAGGTCTGGAGATACCCCAGCTCTCAAAACGCCTCAGAAAGCTGGTGCACACTGTCTGCCCACCAAGACCACCTCACCCCACTGAGCGTTACCACTCACTACCCGAGAAAGCGATCTATTTTTCTTTTCCCTAAAAGGAGTCCCTTGGATGACATGTTAGGGCTCGAATATTTGAGATCTGGCCATCCAATTAGAACACTAAAAATAAACAAACTTTGAAAAATATGCCAATGCTTCCCAGCATCGTCTTAACTTTTTAAGACCATGTAAAAATAAGTGAATGTCACTCAAACGAAGAAGAAAATCATTGGAGACTGAAAAGCCCTTGTCCTGTCTGTCCAAACACTTAAAGAAAGGCAGACAGATGAGCTCTGCAGTGAGTGCTGATGAGCCACGGGAACAGTTAGCGGCACCGCATTGCTCGCCAAGGGTGCTCAGCGCTGCAACAGTGACGGTTCCATCGGGAAGGAAAGGGAAACGCGTGCACCGCGTCTCTGGTGGCCAACTCCTCCGGGCTGCGCCACAGGCCCTCAGATGTATTCGGAGCGGCTGTCACCACCGCGGGGGAGTCGCGTGGGAAGCCAGGAGGACGGGCGGCACAACACAGCTCTTTGAACGTGGTGGTTGTTGCTGTTGCCCATTTCAGTGCCGCCGGACACAAGGTCAAGGTGAGCCCCGGAGAAGCTCACAGCAGGTTCGCCGTCCCCAGGTCCCCGGTGCGCAGCCAGGACGGGAACCCAGGCCGAGGGCTCCCTGATGACCCCTGGGGGCTCCTTCGAGCTCTGCCGTGTGGCTGCTGAGAGGAAGAGGTGGTGGCCCGGGCAGGCGGAGAAGGACAGCCCGCAGGCCCGGGTGAGGAGCGAAGCTGGGGGGCTGCAGTGGGGCTGCCCCAGGGGCTCAGGGAGGAGAACGCGGGAGGCCGGCCCCTGGGGTGGAGGCCATCTGACGGCAGCCAGAGGAAGTTCGGGGGGTCTCATGAAGAAGAAAAAAAGACTGCGGAGTAAGAACCTTGCAGGTAGAGGACTCAGCGACGCATGGGAATGGGCGCGGAGAGGGCGGCGGGGCGGGCACCAAGGCCTCGCAGCGCCGGAGGCTCCTGCCAGCTCCAGGCGCGGCGGGCTCGGCTCCCTCCAGACCCGGCACCCCAGGACGACGGCACATGTCCCCAGTGCCGTACTGTTGTGGGTTTCTCTCTGTCACCAGGCAGGGCCACCTTCAAGAGAAGACACTGAATCTCTCCGAGGTCGTGTCTGCAAGTCTGCAGTAGGGACCCGTTCACAACAGATGCCCCGCCCCGCGCCCAGGTCTGGGGAAGGACCTGCTGACTTTGCAAAGCCCAGACCCCCTGCGGTGGCCATTTCGGAGGGGAGGACACAGCTCAGAGGGTCGAGTAATCAATCCTCCCCCAGAAGAGAGCAGTGTGACTCTGCAGCCCACGTTTTCTGTCTCTAAGCCTCCAATGCCCAGGGGGCCTCTCCGCCTGAGTTCAGGACGGACGCAGGCAGCCAGGTTAACCGGGACTGTACGTTTCAGAGGCGCACAGACCAGCCCACGCTCATCGGTGCAACTGCCAGACCCGTGTCTGTGCTCTCTCTACTGGGCGGAGTACTCTTCCCTGTCTTCGACGTTATTCGTTCCCTTTTAGCTCCCAGTCGGTGAGAGTCCGTCTCACCAGACAAAATGCTTAAACTGCTTCAACTGGAAGGCTGTGATACTACCTACTGTGTACTAACGGTTGCATTTGAATTTTAACAGCACGTGATTTTTCCCCCCAGAACAGCAATAATGATTAACCAAGAATCATCAGATGAAAGATTTCCTAATGTAATAGTCAGCGATGTTCTCAGATTTTAATTTGAAAAATCATTTCGACATTAAGGAGCTCTCTCTAAGATAATTTTGAAGAAACACTTTTTTAAAGCAACGTGAATTTTATTTTATTTTATTTTGCTGTTAACAATTCAGAATGCTTATTACTTGCTTCTTCTGAAAATAACTTACTGACAAACAGATGTTTTATAAGACCATCAGAGTTTTTAGTAGCGTATTTTCTAGGCCAGGGGTGTCGAACTCATTTTCACCGGGGGCCACATCAGCCTCGCGGTAGCCTTTAAAGGGCTGAATGTAATCTTAGGACTGTATAAATGTAACTACTCCTTAACCAGTTGCAAGGAGCTCGGCGCTGCCGCCGGGTAGCAACAAGGTGCCGGGCCGGATAAAACAAGGTGGAGGCCGGACCCGGCCTGCGGGCCTTGTGTTTGCCATCTGCGCTCTGCGTCGCATTGCGAATGGCAATGTTTAGGGCGTTAGGTAAAGGCGTTTTAAATGTGGTGGTTAAGGAATGTTTCAACTGGTCACCACTAACAAGGCGCTCAGGGGGTGCAAGAAGGCCTGGGCTCAGGGAGAGGCAGAGGAACCAAAAAGGAACTGTCCCCCCAATTTCCTTCTCTCCAACGCCAGGTCCCCCCATAGTGTGCAATGAACACTAAATGCCAATTTATATTAATTGCATGAGAAGAAAACTTTTCCTTCCAACTGATGTTTCATTTTTTAAAGAAGACTTCTAAAAGACGACACTCTGTGATTTATGCTTTGGGTGTATTGCACACGTCTTCTGACTGACTTCATTATAATCAAAGACACTACACCACACAGAGACAGGGAAAAGCCCTCTCTGGTTGCCGAAGGCCAGCTGCACAGTTACGGAGAAAGGTCAATTAGCTCCACGCTAATTAGCCAGTGTGGGTCTCATCCCTGTCACCCTCGCCGTGACTCCCACTGCAGGTCTGGGGCCATCTCACTGCTCATTAGGACTTGTGCCAGAGGGAGCTCGGCAGGGGAGGGGACGGGGACCAGATAGGAATCAGCCTCCTCGCTCCACGCCAGCCCGCGGTAAACGGTCTGCTGTGAGGGAGGGCAGTGGTGTGGGGCAGGTGAGCGGGGCCTGGGGTTCCCTTACCCACGCGTCCTTTCCCAGACACAAAGGAAAATGCAATCAACCAGACGCTCATTAAAGCCAAGTTAAAGTTGTGTTTCATATCGTGAACTTCACAAGAACTGTCCTGCAGTATTGTTTCTTTTAATACCACCTTATTACTAGTTATGATAAATATTACAAACAAAATATATATGGATTTTTTCCAATGGACTTAATCGATTTTTTACAAGTTTGGTGCATATGCTTTATAGTACTCCCCGGGGGGAGGGGTCACACACGTACTTTCCTTGTGAATATAGGGCAAAGAGAGAAAACTCTTAAATAATAATAATGTACTTTATATTAGGCCTTCCTCCGTCCTAAAGATATTTTAGTCCCAAATGATTCAACCCTGGGGAAAAAATGTGCGGCAGGCAAACTGTCACCCAAACTCATCATTTCACACACCAGGCCCCTCTTGCTGTGCTCGCTGCTCCCTTCAAACCCAGCAAGAGCATCTGCTATTCCCAACGAGGTTTTGCTAATAATGTGCAGAAAAGATAGTTTGCAGCAATGGGGCTATTTCCAAAACAAACAAACAAAACCACTAAGGATAAAAACAGCTTTACATCATTTCTAGGGTCTATTCCTTGCATGCCCTAAAGAATAGTCAGCCACCATTTTATTCTCCCTGTTTGTTCTGGTTTTCTTATTGCTGTCCCTCCCATAATGCCACTTTCCAAGAGAACATGATGTCTTTGGAGGATCGGCTCTCCCTGCTCACTGCCCCCTCCTGTCCTCTCCCCCGCCCCTCCTCCCTCCTGTCTCCCTCCCACTCCCCCTTCTCCTGTGTTGTATTTCTATCCCACAATTTCTCTGGGTAAAAGCTGAAAGGAACTGGGAGTGCTGCTTGCTTGGGGTGCACCCACTGCTGCTTCCTGTAGACCTGAGACCCAAGTAACTGGGTTTAAAAATAAATCGATGTGTTCAAGGCAGCAATAAATTGGTAGCCAACCTGGAAGAGAATAAGTTTTTTTTTTCTTTTATTTCATATCTTTAAACAAACTATTAGACAATAGGGGAAATGCTTATCTCAAATCAATGAAAAGCTAGAGTGATCATTTTGAGTCATAGAGTGCTTTAAAATAGATCCATCCCCCTCAAAAAATTATGAAAAACAAAGAAACAAAAAATCTCTCAGGAGGAAAACAAGACAATGGACTTGGTCCTGCCCAGTCACCCCCCCTAATCCAGAGCTGCAAGCCGGAGTGTGGAGACCCCAGTGGGGGGCACAGTCAGGGGCAGCGTCTTCTTAAATGCCCCAGCATCTCCCCAGGTCACAGACATGGGCCAGCAGCCAATGCCACCACTCTCATCCCTGCCATTCAGTCCACCCGGTCTCCCTGACCCCGTGTCCCTGGATGGAGCTTCGGGGACCCCACAGTGCCAGGGCAGGAGGAGGAAGGCAGGGGATGGATAGTCAAGCTCCTCAACCCGAGGGAGAAACGAGCGCTGACAGGCATTCACGTTTACTTTTTCTAAACTGACACAGAGATAAATGGCATCACACCCTGTCTGTGAATTCCTTCAGCTTGCAGCGTAGGTTTAAATGGAAACACAAACCTAACACGTGCTCCTTCTGCCAGCCAGCTCCTGGTGCAGGGCCTGAGTAGCCTGTGTCAAGTGCAAGGGCCCCTTCACTCAGATCCACAGAACCCAAGACCGCTGTCCCCGGCCCGCCTGCATGGCAGGCCCACGCCAGCTGGGCTCACCCTCCAGGAGGGACACACGGTGCTCGCCTCTCCCACGGCTGCTGTGGGCTGTGACCGGCTTTTCCCTGTGACCTTCGATTCAGGAAGCACAGCCACGAGGGTCACGGCCTTGCAGGGGCGAATACCAGCTAAGTGAGAAAGGTGTGCTGGGCGGGGCCAATAACCAGGAACTCTCGCCCTGGAACCTTGACTCATATACATCTTCTTCGACAAAAACATTTTCCAAAAGGTACCTCACAGGACTCATCTCTAATGGACGCCCTTTACGACTGTGGACAGGAGTGCTCACGTTTTCATCACAGGAACGTTCTCGGGGTGGAAGGAGAGAAGGGAGGCTCAGCAGAGGCACAGGCCAGCTTCCCCCAAGACGAACCAGTTGGAATAATTTACAAAAATCCACCGTGGGGTATTAAAACCTGGGGGTCTATGAAAAAGTGCCTCCTTCTCATAGGGAGCCAGCTGGGGGCCAGTTTTGTGTCCTTCCCTCACAGAAGCTAACGAAACCCACATGTCACACAGGTTTGCACAGAATACATGTTAGATGCATCGACAGTAACTCACATGACTTCCCGTGCTCTGGGAGAGGGAGAGGAAAGGCAAGCTGGAGTTCAAGGGCAAACGAGTTCCCCAGGCATGAGGGTGGGGCCTCCACCCCTGAGACATAGGCCTGGCCTCAGGGAGATTACGCCCTGCAGGAAGCCCCGGTTTAAAGAAAAGCTCTCATCTCTCTCTTGCATTTCTGTTTTCTCCTAACTAAAGGAAGTACCATGGGTTGGATAGGGTCTCCCCAATTCCATGCCCATCTAGAACCTCAGAATGTGAACTTCCTTGGACACAAAGCCTTCTTAGATGTAATTAGTTAAGATCTTGAGATGGGATCCTCCTGGATTTAGGGCCTGCGCTAACTCCAATCACTGGTGTCTTTATAAGAAGAGCAGCGGGCATAGTGACACACAGAGGGACAGGCCACATGAAAACGGAGGCAGAAAACGGAGGAAGGATGCTGCCTGAGCAGGGACAGCTGAGAGCCACTGGGAGCTGGGACAGGCTGGGGAGCTTCTTCCCTGCGGCCTTGACAGGAAGCAGGGCCCTGGCGACAGCACCTCGAGGGCAAAGCAGGCTTTGCAGTGAAATACAAGCAGACGTGAGTGACCCTAACTCAATGTCAAGTTCGTAATACAACTATGCAGACATGTAACTAATTCAAATGACTTCGAATGCGGTATTCTGATACTGGGTTCATCTACATTCCTAGGCCTTTTCTGTGACCACAGATGGAGTGTTTTTGTTTTTGTTTTAAGATAAAATACACAATTTCTCTCTCTCTCTCTTTTTTTTTTTTTTTTACGTAATCCCTTTGACTCTTTATCGTAATCTCTTCTCTTGCTGAGAATCTTGGAAACAGGTATCATGAGAATGCCCCACAAGTAATGCTGATTCACCTCACATTGGAAACAGGACTGTTTCGGGGTAACATTATCCAGCTGATTACTGAGACAGCTCCAGCTGTCGTGTTTCTGTTGCAGGCCTTTTTGCCTCAGACTAAGGTACATTCTCACAGAAAATATATAAACTGAGGGCTCTAAGGCCTCGTGGAGTGGGGCGGCCATGACCTTGACTGCGTGTACCTTCGCATGTTTCATTTCATGTTTTATTCTTAGGGATTGCTTTTAAAATATTAATTATTAGAAATATTTATCAATTTCTAAATTCAAATTTAAAAACCATGAAATCACCATAGAAGTCTTTCTTCTGTCCTTGTTAATTCTATTTATTCTGTATTCCAAAAGCTTGTTGTTTAGATTTCTGGTTTACTTTTCCACCATTAATAACTTTTTTAAAGATATAATTGACATATAGTATTAGTTTCAGATGCATGGCATGATGACTCAATGTATACTAAATGATCTTCACAATAAGTCCATCAGCACACATGGTTGAAATTGTTTTTTTTCTTATAATAAGCATTTAAGATCTCCTTAGCAACTTTCAAATATATAAATATATACAAAGTCACCATGCTGTACCTTACTTTCTCAGGATTTATTTTATAACCAAAACGCTGGACCCTTCACAACCTTTATCCATTTTGCTCGCCCCTCAGGTAGGCACCGGCCTGTTCTCTGCATCTGTGAGTTGTGTTCGTTTTCAGCTTCCACATCTGAGGGAGATCACACATCACTTGTGTGTCTCAGCCTGACTCATTTCACTTAGCACAAGGCTCTCAAGGCTCCTCCCTCCCTCTGGTCACCAGCGGCAGGATTTCCTGCCTGTTTAGGGACTAGGCAATATCCCAGTATATGTGCACACTTCATTTCCTTCACCCACTCATCCATGCAGGGGCACTTCGGCCATTCCCATGGCTTGGCTCTTGCACATAACACTGTAGTGTTATTCTTTTCTACACAGTGGTTTTGAAGTTCCCTTCAGATAAACACCCAGGATTGAATCTTCTGAATCACATGGTAGTGTTTTTTGTTTTTAATTTTTGCAGAACCTTTCCACAGCGGCTGCACAAATCTACATTCTCACCAACAGTGCACAGGGTCCCTTTCTCCACGTCCTTTTCAATACTTGTTTCTTCTGTTTTTTTTATAATGATTGTTCTAATAGGTGCATGGTTGTATAACATGTTTTATCATAAGCCAGGATGCATGTCTGTGTGTGTTATTTTAAGCTCCTTTCTCAGACAAGTGACAGCAAATTTTCACCAATTTTTTCACATAATACTTTGCTCCAGAATTCATTCTGTAGTTGTGTATTGCAATATTCTGTTTTTTCTTTTTTTTTTTTTCAGAACTACACAGTAATCTCATGAGTGTCTAAATCATAGCTTTTTAACCAGTACCTCACTGGTGGACATTTGGGCTGATTCTCACGATTTTACAAGACAAATGATGTTTCTATGAGTAGCTTTGTGCACATATCTTTACATATTTTCCCAGCGCATCAGTATCAGCATCGGCTCCTGGAAGAGTCCTAGAGATGTCAGCACTTCCACAGCGATGAGCCCACCTAACACCCAAATCTGGGTTTCTAAGTCTAACTTCCCACTGAGATGCACCTGGGCTCCCGACAGCCGGTCCCGCCCACTCAGAGAAAGCACAGCTGAGCCTAAACACCTGTGTGCGCGTGTGCAGCATGCGCAGAAACAAGAACGTGCTCCAACGCAGCGGGTCACATGGGCCACGTTTGGGCAAATAAAAACATCAAAAGGAGGCATGGCAATAGATGGTAACATACTGAGTAAAGGAAAAAATTCAATGAGTTTCTAATAATACTTAAAAAGCTTAAGTGTGGGGTGTGAGATAGAGGTCTTTTATAAAGAAGAATGATGTAGGATACATAAGGAAAGAAGGATAAAATAAGAAAATCACATTTTGAAACTAGTAATCTACCGATAATTATTAATTCCATCAAAGATCCCCAGGGGGTACAAGTGGAAGAAAGATGGCTGGGAATCAGCATTTTTGCCATTGCAAAGCGTTTCCCCACAGAGTGCATGAATTTTCAGATAGGGTTGTTTGTGCAGCAGGAGGTCGGCAGGCGCCCCCAATCGGCAACGGGCTCGCCAGCCCCGCTAGTGCCAGACCCTTCGGTGTCGGTGGGATGGTGTCTGACAGAAGTCTCCTGCTGAGAAAACATGAACAAACCCTGGCTCTGGTTTGCTCTGCCGGCCTGGACTCTGAAACTTCAGTTTTTGAAAAAATAAAAAATAAAACAAGAAAAATGCTTGTGAGAGACTGTGCCAAACTAAAGGAGACTAAAGAAACACAACTAAACACAACGTGTGATCCTTAACTGAGTTCTTGATTAAAAAGAATTTAAGAAAAACAGCTCTAGAGGACGACGTCGGAACAGCACTGGGGGCACGTGTCTATGAGCTGCGTAAGAAATGCCACTGCGTGTTAGGATGTTGAATTCCTCGGGCGTGACTAGGTGCCGTGGCTGTGTTGAGAGCGGCCCTTATTTTTTGTAGGTACAGACTGAACGGTTTAGGGGCCAGATGCCCGATGTCCACATCACCGCTGACTTCTGAAGGGAGGCAGGGGAGAGGGAGCGGGAGGCAGGGGGTGGGGGGAGCGAGGCGGACAGGAACGGAGAACAGGAGCAGCTGAGTGCTGACCCTGAGTCACCTATAGAAAGGCCACGCAGCTGTGTGTTACGTGGTTGTTGCTGTTGTTTGCCGGCTTTTCAAGGTTGGAATCCTGTGAGATAAAAAGTGGGGACACTGTAGCTTCCCACTCAGTCACCAGATGGAAAGCACCCACTGAAAACGAGGAACGCGGTATTAACTCCAAGACTTGGAGGAGAAGAAAACTATGTATTCCATACCACTTCTCACTAATTAGGCGGCCTAACCTGCTTCCACACCTCACTTCAAAACGGACCACAGAGAAAATCTCAGAAGACAGGTGTGTACAGGTGGTCACTGCAACAATAGTTTTAAAAATAAAGGAAACAATTGAAATATTCTTCCACACTGCGCTGGCTGTCCTTCATGCATTCAGTTCAGCATCTGCTATAGTTCCAGAAGTGCTCACGCAGAAAAGGATGCTCATCCATCTTTAATTAAAAATAACAGATTGCAAAACACAGTATGTTATTATGAGTAGCCTGTTTAGTTACGTAATGTATATAATTATGTATATGCATTAGAAATATTGAGCTTCTTTCTCTTCATTAGCAATTTTTATACATGGGCCTGCAGGTCTGCCTCTAGCACTCTTCCGTTCCTGACATCAGGAATTTTTTTAAAGATGTTAGAATTATGGACAAAATGGAAATGACTAAAGGTGACAAAACTTTGACAAATGTATATTCAAACCAAGTAGATCCTTGTCTCGTCAGTAGATACGCTTCTCAGAACTCAAATGAAAATCAAGTATCAATAACAGTTGGTTTTCATATGGTGTTTGCCAGGGTTACACATAATTATCAGAATAAATGCTATTTTCAGCGCAAAAAAAAAAAAAAAATTGAGCACACATACCAAATTGTGATTACCTCTGAAGAATGGGATTGGGTTATAAGAGAGAGGAATTTGAAGTTTTTACTTTATATACGTCTAAAATTTAAAAAAAAACATATACTTTGTTATTGAATACTTTGATCATTTTAGAAGAACATCTAGTAAAATATTTGCAAGTAAAATATCCATTTAATCCTTAATACCCTTTCCTTTTTGTTTTGTAACAGAAAATGCTGTACTTACTGTTCTCTGTTTTTATCTTCCTGCTTGGCAGTGTGCCCAAATTACATCATCAGGGTTTTGCGTGTAAGGCGGCGTTCCAGAGGCTACTGCACACTAGCTAAAGGTGACAAGTGACATCATATGTCAAAGTTAAAATTACTAAGTCAAGAGGGGAAGTTTCCTTTCTAAACAAGCTTATAATTTATGGAATGACAGAATGAAGAAGATAGGTTTCATCAGATTGATTTGCTAGCTAATTGCTGAATCCACTGTCTTTCATAACTTTTTTGATCATCTTTTTAAGATTTTTGTTCTAGATTATCTTTCCAGCTGCCAGCCTGGATCTTCATGTTTTCCTTCTCTGAAATCTGGAGTTTGTCTTCTTCACATTGCCTACAGGGGTGTCAAACTCATTTTCACCAGGGGCCACATCAGCCTCACGGTGGCCTTTGAAGAGCCGAATGTAACTTTAGGACTGTGTAAATGTAACTACTCCTTAACTAGGGGCAAGGAGCTCGGCACTGCTGCCGGGTAGAAACAAGGTGCCAGGCTGGATAAAAACAAGGTGGAGGGCTGGATTTGGCCTGTGGGCCTTGTGTTTGTCACCTGTGGCCTGGAACTTCACAGAAGGTTGAACCCATTTTCACACGATATTAAGCCCATTGACATTACCCATGCAATGTGGACCCCAGTAAGATTTATCTTTTAGGTTATCATTGCTCCTGAGCAAAGACTTCAAACTTCTAACCCATTTCTCCCAGAAACAAAACACCTGGTCCTCTGGAAGTGAGAAGAGACTTAATAAGTTGACAGTGTGGTTTGAATGGTTGCTATGACAACGTCCAGCTCTTTGAGAAAGGCTGTGATAAGGCATTCATTAGGAAATTCAATTCTTTGCAGCAGTGAAAGTTGGGCTTTTTTTCCCCCTCAAATACCTAGCCAAGTAATTGGCTTTTAAAGTGATCTCATCTTAAACTTCACAGCAGCTCTGTGAAATAAACATTACAGAGGAGAAACTGAAGTTCAAAGAGATGAATGGTCTACCCAAAGATAAACAGCTGCATTTGAAACCAGGTTCATCTTGTCTCAAACCACACTTGACTACTATCCTTCCCTGAATAAATGAAGAACGAGAATTCTAGGGGAGATGTCTGCTATCATTAACACACCCAATTCTTGCTTCACTCTGCAACGAAAGCAACGGTAAAGGTAGCGTTCCGATGCACTCAAGACGCTGTTGTTCTAGATGGTCTTAGAGGGCGGTTTGATCTGCGGGCCCTGGCATTGGAGGTGCGGAGAAACGAGGACGGAAGGAGCGTGAGTAGCATGCAGAGTGCCCTAAACCAGGGCATGGAGCCAGGGAGACGAGCCGGGAGCCTGAGGAGCCCACGAACTCCGAGAGGTCGCCCTGCCTCCAGTTGAAGTATTTTTGAGAATAAGGCATTCGTTTTGCTCACGGCACACATTCCTGGCAATGATTATAGAAGGCTGAGGTTTTTCTGTTAGGCCGTGACTCAGGGAGGTGGCATCTGTGCGGCAGAGATTCTGAAGGCAAACGTTCTGTACTCAAGCCGAGTTGGATGTGAGCGCAATAAAAGGTTAGAAGGCACAAGCCCCTTGAGGACAAGGGAAGCAAGGCTTTGCTGTGTTCTGTGACTTCCCACATAGGCCCTTGGAGATCACTTCAGCTGCGCTGCGGTGGGATCCAATGGTTTTTCCTTCCAAGGCCATGCTGGGTGGAGAGAGAAGGGGTTTGCTGTCTACCAGGGCTATGAATGCTGGGGTGCAGGGTAGGATAATAAGGGCACTTGCCAGAGTTTCAGCTCGAGAGGGGCGCTGCAGCAAAGCTGCACAAGCTGGGTGGTTTGAATAACAGGAGCTGCTTGTGCCCTGATTCGGGGGCCAGGAGCCCTGGACCTCCTGAGCCTTGGGGAGGACCTGCCTCGGGGCTCTCTCACTGCAGAAGGCCGTCTTCTCTTTGTGTCTTCACGTAAGCTTCCTTCTGCTTCCATCTGTCTCTGTGTCCGAGTCTCCACTTTTCATAAGAGCACCAGGCACAGCGGATCGAGGCACAGCCTGCCGACCCCATTCTAACTGGATTACCTCTGTGAAGACCCTGTCCCCCAAAAAGGTCACAGTCTGAGGCACTGGGAGTTACACCTTCAACACGTCCTTCTGGGGGACACTAACCCACAGCACCCAGAACAGAGGAAAGGGAAGAGCACCCTGGGGCCAGGCATTTCCCCAGGAGGGCAGGAAAGGTCCCTCCCAGCTGAAGTCACCTTGAGGGCAGGGTGCCAGGTTAAGGAAAAGCAGGAATCAGAATCTGACCATATTTACTAAAATCCTTAAACTGAAACAATATGCCACCCAGATGTGGGAACATTATGACTTTTTCCTCTTTTTCAGAGGGCAAATCAGGGCACGAAGGAAAGCTGAAACACGGAGACAGCTGCATTTCAGATGAGATGAGTTGCGGTGTGTAAGTATTTTCATTGGTGTCAGATGTGCTGGCAAGGTTCCGGCTTTCAGAGGAAGACTCCAAGACTCACACTTTGTCTTCGAATCCAAACCCATGGGCCGGCACTCTCTCCCACTGTGCAGACGGGAACCAGGGATACTGCGAAACTGTCTCTGCCAAACCAACCTAGATCAGCTCAGGGAGAGTTGCTTGCTTGACTACAACAGATCAGATTATTGAACCCTCATCCAATAGGCTTATTAAACAGAAGGGCCAGTCAGCTTTTCCATTGATGACTAGCTTCTTAAGGAGTTAATCACTTTATGGAAATAAAAACAAATCCAAGGCGCCCCATGTTTTCTTTCTAAATATAATGCAAGTCCCGGATCTAAGATGTTACACTTTATTCCAGTTCTAAGCCTGAGTGCTCAGTGAATGCCTCCACAGCCAGGCATGGTCAGTTAAACCACAGTAACGTTAATGAGAGACTCCTCCTACCAGGGTTTAATTCCTCCTGTATAGTTTTCAGTTGCGTCACTGACATTGTGACACTAAGGCCACATGCTGTCAGATGAAAGCCGATCTCACATTTTCAAAATGAAAAATTAATTATAAAAATAAAATTAAAAATGCTATCCTTAAGGCCTGAGTGGCAACTTCCTCCTTTCAGACGGCCTCCGTCCCTCCTGCTTTTTCCTGACAGCCCCAGGGAGGAGGGATCAGAGCAAACCGCTGCCGCGGGGGCGTCAGTGTGGGGAGCTGGGGTTTCCCTAGAAAGACAGGAGCAGTTTTGCTGGAAAAGCACGAGAGCATCAGGACAGATCTGAAATGCATGTGAAAGAAGCACATTTGCAGCGCTTCGGGTGGAGAGAGTTGAGAGAATTAACACTAACTGCGTCCTTCTGAGTTCAGAAGTGCCAGGGTGACTTTCTGCGCCTGAAGGAGCGGACGACACCACCTCCCCGAGGACCAGCACAGCAGCCGAGTACTTGCTGAGCGGGAAGCACAGGAAACACGGATGTGAGAACCCAAGGGCAGAAAGAACCATGAGTTACCACCACCAATTAGTCACATAGTAAGCCAACAGAGTCCCAGGGGCGTCTGAAACAAGCATGTGGTTCAGGGCACGCATGACGGCTGTGAGGGTGCTAAGGAGACCCTCTTCCGGGGCAGTCCACTGGCCCCTTCTCTGGCCCTGCCCAGCACCGGTCTGCACAAGCTGCTCACTGCAAACGCACCCTCACTCCCGTCTGTCACTGACACTTACCCAGCAGCCCCGCCAGGCTGCCTGCAAACAGAACCTGCCCCCACGGGGTGGGGAAGGGGGCATCGCAATTCTTGATGCCCACCCTGCCCACTGTCGCCAGGCCACTGTCCCTGGAGCCGCAGGGACACAGTGTCAGGAAATCACTGGGAGATCAGCAGGACCCACAGGGGTCTGTGCACTGAACCTCCTGGTTGACAGGCAGGTGGAGGAGCCTAGTTGAGTCGAAGATAAAAGGCATCTTTGAACGACAGCCTGACAGAGGAGTGCCCTGCGGAGAGATGAAAGGCCCTGCTTGAAGAGAGCGCCTTTTCATTTCCACCTTGAAGGAGCCTTGCCTTTCAGGTTTCCCCGAGGTTGTTCGGAGAGAGGAAAACAATCTCCCGGCCTGCCTTCCCTGACACAAGAGGAAAAGGTTTGGCACTGGGCTGTGGGGAGGAAATGAAACAAACTGAAGATAAACAAGATGCCCCGATACCGAGCAAACTTGATGAATCATTCTGTAATAAGCGAGCAGCCACTTTCAGACAGAGTTCATTTTATCATCATAGTTGTGTTTTCATTTGTCAGCTGACCCACTTTCAAAGACACTCACCTACTCAACAGCGATGTGAGGAAGGAATGGAAGACGAGGTTCAGGAGGATTACCAGGTGATGTTCTTTGTTATTTCTCTCACACCTTGCAGGGCTCAGCCTTAAAGATGAGCCCAACCCTCAGGCAGAGCCCCCATATGGATGGGGGCGCACAGAAATACCCCAGGAGGTGGAAGTGTCGTGTGGCTGGGCTTTGACGTTGTGAAAAGATGTCCGGACTCCACAGCAGCCAAACCATTACAGCAGGGAATTTACTCCATGACGCCTTCGAGATGAGGAGAAGGGAGAAGCACGTGGAAGCCCTCTGCAGGGTGAGGAGGGTCAGTCTGACCAGTGAGGCCCCGACAGGCACGCTAAGAGCCGAGGCCTCCGCACCTTGCACATGTCCACCAGGTTCAGCTCCCCTCGTGGGGATGGAGGGGGGAGGGGAATGGAAATGCCCAGAAGGGTTTGGTTAAATGAAAGGACAGTGACAATTGTCCTGATTCCTTTGGGAACTCCCAGCGGAGGCGGCCAGCCTCCAGAACTCCTGCCTTCCAACAGGAGAACAGCCACCGCGCCAGTGTGGTCTCATGCAGAGTGTGTGACACAGCCCGGAGCTCCTGCAGGGTGCAGGGCAGGAGCTCACAGAAGGGCAGGGAGAAGGCACAGGGACTGGGAGTCGGCAGTGCCACCAGGGCCTGGCTGGGAAACAAGGCAGTTTGCTTAAACCAGGTGCAGCAGCCGGGGGAGCAGGTCTGAGGAGCCTCCAGAGCAGCCATGCAGGACAGGAGACTGGGGGCCCTGGGCCAGATCTGCCCACCTTCGCCGGGGCGCAGGCCAGCGGGACAGAGGGCCTGTGAAGGCGAGCTCCTCAGCTGGCGCTCAGGCCCACGGGTAAGGCCCACTGTCCTGACCGCCTCTAAGGAAAAGGGGAAAGGATGAGAAGCAGGACAGGACCCTGGACCTGAAGAAGTATTTATCCACAGAGCCCAAAGGTTTAATTCACAGGATTAAAATAATAGGCGTTACAGTGAAAGCTTTAATGAGACACCACAGGAATGAAAACAGCAGGTTTGGAATTCCAGAGCCAGATCTCTGTACATGTAACCTGTCAGAGAAATGCAAGCTGCGACTCCTACACCAGGTGGCCAGGCCCACGGAGTGAAGGGAGGCGGGGCTCCAGGAAGCTGCCTTCCTGGAAGGAACCCTTGTCTGCCCAGGGGCCCCAGCGCTCCTTCCCTGGGGGCTCTCCCCCTCCTGGAGTCTGGTGAAAGCCGGCTGCCTGTGGGACCGACCCGACAGCCTCCCGGCCTGGGCCACTCCCGAGAAAGCTGGACGGGGCTGGGCCAGCAGGGGAGGCCGGGACCCACTCTATCTTTGGACGATGACGCTTTCCTGGGGAGACTTGTGCATCTGCGTCCCCGTGGGCCCAAAGTGATGAATCTGTCATTAGACACGCGCCATTGTACAGGGATCGACAGAATTTTAAACTTTTTAACCCGCTGTTTTGATACAATGGAGTGATTGCTATTGTTCAGCCTCTATTTATGCAAATGGTCAGTGACCTGACACAGGCGAGATGCCCATGGCCTTCCCAGTGAGCTGAGATCCTCGCCCCCCCAGTGGAATGGAGCTCATTCCGATGTTGGTCTTTTCCTGTTTGGCCCAATGCCCCTATCATCACCCAGCAGCCTCAGCCACAGGCAAGCAATACAGCGCAAATACGATGCTGCCCAGCCGCTCCGAGAGGGCTCTGGGCCACCGGCCTATCCTGTCCTGCTCCCAGCATCCCAGGAAGGCACACGCACCGTTTCCTGAAGCAGGGGGGCCCTTATGCCACCACACACCTGGCCCCGGGTTTCAGTCTGACTTCTGAGGAGAGGGAGGCCAAGGCAGGTGTCGGAATCAGACACTGAGGGGCTCCGCGTAAACCCGGCTGCAGCTACCGCACTCTCCCCCGCGAGCTGCGCCACGCGAGCTGACAGGCTATTCATAGGAAAGGCTTCATCATTCGGGATGGGAGACCCATCAGGTATTTCCTTGTCTTCCCTATGTCACCAGACAGACTCACGCACTACAGGGACATGTCCCATGAAACTGCAATTTCAGAAGAATCAAAGAAAAGGTTAATAGAACAAACTCATACTTGGGATTTGTTCATTAAAAAGAAAATAAAAAACAAAGCGAAAAAGAAAAAGCCAAAGAGGGGAGATAGGGGTTTACTGAGTAATAGAAAGGAAAAGACAGAGGGAAAAAAAGACCAAAAACTCTTAAGGCCTGGAAGAGCCTTAAAACAGACCCAGCCCACGCTGCCTTGTCTGTGCCGGTCCAGGTCCCAGTCCCCGTGTCCCCCGGGCAGCCCCTTCTCCACGGGATGGAGCTGGGCTCCCTACTTGGTGCTGTAATCAGAGTCATTGTCACAGACACGGTCCCTCCTGCGCACTGCCCGCTGGGAAGACCCTCCGCCTGGCTCCTGAAGTCCCCTGGGCTGTCTGATGGCCCTCATGCTGGGCCCTGCCAGGAAAGCGGCCCTTGCCCACTCCGTCTCACGCTGCGCCTGTCTTCATAACAGACACACCTCCGTCCCTGTGTCAGCCCGGTCAGCACGCGCCAGTGACACTGAGGCAAAGCCAGGACTGATTCAAGGTCACATATGTTCAGGTGGTGGACATTTTGCACCTATTGTGCCCAGCAGAAAGAAAAGCCATATTTAAAAAAATTTTATAATGTGAGGACCAAAACAAAACTTATAAAGGAGAAGGCAACTAGTGTTACATTCTTTCAGCTAGAATGTGGAAGTGAGCATTCTCAGAGTATCTCCGATTACCCAAAGGTTGAGCATGATGGGCGGGAAGCGCCCCTCCTCGTCCCCCTCCGCGTTCTATGTCCCTCAAGCTCATGCTTTACAGCCGGATCTGGGAGAGAAAGCAGCTGCCCAGACTCAGAAACCACTGTCCCAGCATGCCGTCCTCAGAGAAGAAGTTGGTACAAAGTGGGCCTTGCGTGAGCTGTGCACGGTGAACTGGAAAAGGCCCGGCCAAGGCTCACCTCCCGATTCCACACCCACATCACGGCCCAACCCAGTCTCTGCATCAGCTGCCACAGGGACCAGTCGGCTCTGCCATTCACCTGGCTTCTGAGCATGTTTTTAGCTTTTTAGTTTCTCACAAGCAGGTGGCCATGCTGTACCAGCCTTTCTCTGCTGACAAGTAGGCATGAGACACAAAATAGCTTCGAGTCCTTCTCAAGTGTGGCGATGACATCCACACGCGGTGGTACAAGATCCTGGCGGTGACATTAATGTAGCAAATTACCCACTGAACCATCTGCACAAGGGCGTTAACCCAGCTGTGTTTGTATATTATTTGCATCTGGCACTAAGGGGGAAACACACACACAATTCCACAGAACAGGATTCTGAAAGAGCTGTTTGAAAAGAGAATCAGGGTGTGGCATGTGGGCGAATGAATCGTGAGAGCTATACAGTGTAACAACGCACAGAAATTGCATTAAGGCTCATAGCTACTAAGTCCATTAGAAAACATACCTGTGTATTTTATAACATGAGCATGAAACGGTCATCTGCAGAGTAGTTGAAAAGTTATTCTTACTGGTTCTTAAGTTCATTGTCAGAAAAGCATCATTGAAACCACACAGTACAGACAACAATAACTTTCCTTAAGTCATTTAAACATAAACTTACCAACACAGTGGCTTACCTCGCAGGCGCTTTATCCCTCCCGCTTCATGTATTCCACTCCGCTGCCCACCCCATCTGCAGCGCCAGCTCAACACCATGCTCTGGACGCTAATGCCCAGCCTCAGACACTGGCCAGTATAGGGGACGCTTACACCAGTGGGCACAATCGGAGGGCATTTGTAGGAGCTCTAACCATCTTCTCGCTCTCATTATTGCCCCTTTTCACGCCCTCCCCCGCCCCACCCGCTCCCAGCCTTTTCCACCCTGCTCTGTGCCCTGGAACACACCTAAGGACCACATCCCCGGGGTCCTCGTCCTCTGACCTCCAGTTGGGTTTAGACCATGGGAATTCCCAGCACTAGGCTAATTGACAGGAGGACCCTGCACCCTGCCTGACCCTCCTTCTTTGGGGGTCTCTGGTTCTCACGTGGCTGTACCATCCCAGCTCACCGGCCTGTCATTGGGCTCTGGGACCCACAGTCACCACTCTCGAGCTTGCAGACTAAAGATAACAACCACCGCTCACTGTGACCAGGCCAGGTGCCCGGACATCCCTCATCCCTCCCTGGCTTTCCTCAAACTGCTCTGTGACGGACCCTTCACCCCCTCCCCCTTCCCCACTCCCCAGGATGCTCTGTGTTCCCTTCCGGAACCTGCATTGGCGGCGCACTCTGAGACTGCAACACTGCCTTCCCTGGATGCAGGATGACATGAGCCTTCATGGAAATGTGCCCCTAGCCCCAGATGACCTTCGTCCTCGTGACCCTGCCCAGCTCGAGTCCCAGGGGACAGACTCACAATCCTGGACTTCAGGCCCCTGAAGGCGGCATGTGGAGTGGGGCGGATGCTCCATTAGAGCCCACGAGCAGGCTGGGTATGCACCCACGCCCACCGTGAACCGCCCGCCGTGAACCGCGTGGGAGTCTCCAAGCCCGCAGTGAGAAACCAGGGCGGGAGCTGGCTGCGCTGGTGGGGACAGCTCGGAGCCTGTGCTCCTCTGCCTGCCGTCTGGACATGTGATCAGAGGGCCGGGGCTCCAGCCAGGCTCAGGGACAGCGAGATGGCCTCGGGGTCAGAGGCCCTGAGGACCCGAGGCCAGCGCCCCTCTCACACCGGACAGGAGCCGACATTCCTCCTACACAGGGTGTGCCCAGGGCTGGCCCTGAGGGCAGACGAGGGGTCCCAGGGGCTCCCGCGGTTAAAGAGGCCATGCCCCTGGCAACAGCTGCAGGGCTCTGTGAAGGACTGAGGACTGCATCACGGGCCGCTCACCTGACTGACACACCTGTGCACCTGATGCAGCTGCCGCCCAACCCTACGGATGACTGAGGACTGGGTGGAGTGCACAGGCTGAGCACAGGAAGCCAGAACTCCGGAAGGACCGCAGGCGGCCCGGGGTTCAGGGCTGTGGAGTTGTCCTGGGTGGAGGGGGTGAGTGTGCCAGAAAATTATTCTTTTCTCTTTCTTGGGGAGAAGCTGCTTAAAGAAAAGCACTTTTTTCTTCAGATGTACAAAGTTTTCAGGGGTGGAAAATGAATACTAAGTCTCTAGAAAATACAGCATCCTTTCTAGTTAATTAGATATAACTTTATTTTTTATTGTGTAATTGGCTCTTAATTATAGATGTAAAGTCTATGTTACTTATATTAATATAGTCTACTTATATATTTGTGGTTTATATACGAACATATTTTACCTATAAATGTAAAAATTGAGTTAATTTAAAAATATAAGTGATACAAAATTATACATGTATAAGTACATATAATATATAACAAATTAAATATGTAAACAATATATAGAAGCTGTGCATGCCTGCAGCTGCTCGGCCCACTGCCCTTATTTCTTCCCCTCAGCACAGGTGTGCACACAGGTGGGTGGGCCACCTGCACACGTGGGCTGGCAGCTGTTTTTCAAGAATTTCTCCTGCCTGCTATGCTGGGTGTTTTTGCACACTAGTGCTCCAAAGTTACCTGTAACATTTAAAATAAATACCTTCACTCCTACGTGGTTTATTATAAATTAAGTGCAGCTGGGTAAAGCTCTGCTGTATATTCTCTTCTAGGACTAAAACCAAAAATGGAATGAAATCTACCTCGACGTTCCTGTGCAAAAACCCTGAGCTTTCATCTGAGCCTGATTTCTTCGAGGCCAGGCTTGCTCGGCACCTGGGAAGAGGATTCGTGGCATTTCCCATGCACTTGGTGCTGACTGACATTCATGTTTGCTGCACATTCTCTGCCAGGCCTTTCTTTAAAAAAATAATACAGACATTTTCCAACAAAAATAAACTGAGCATGTATACTAGTGTTATAGAAACCCAGCAGTAAGTCAACTGTAATTGAAAAATAAAAAACGATTTTAAAAACCAGGAATGCAAACGTGGGTAGGAGTGCCTCCTCCATTCAATGGTATGTCAGTTTTTAACAATAATAATTTCTGAGCACGGCGGTTTTTCTCCTTTTTATAAACACCTCCCATTCTACCCGCATCCAAGTAGCCATCCTGGAGATGTGAAAAGCTGTCATATTCTGGGAGACCAACAGCGAGAAAGATTTGACAGCTGTACATTTCACTTGTGGGTGTCAGCGGATTATTTTTAGAACTAACCTAGATGTCGGCCAGGCCTGGCGGCACAGAAAGCCCACCACAGCTCTTTCGGTGGAGACTGGAGAATGCCGCCCAGCCCTCTTCAGGACATTGCTTTTTTTTTTGTAAAACCAAAGGATCTGACTTCTTTAAACCTCTCACATTTGCATGTGTCAGGTTTTCCCCGTGCATCTTTATAGAGGGGCGCAGGGACAAGCCGAGCCCCTCGAGTGGACCATGGCCAGGCGGCTCGCTGCTCATGAGCAGGCCCAGCACCAGAGGGCACCCGTGGGCTCTCCAGCCCGCACCCCACTCACACACTGCACTATGGACCCCCTAATCTGTCCAGGCCTGATCTAATCCAGGAGTCCTTAAAAGATGCAGCCTTTTTCCTGGTGAAAAATATCTGAAGCACAAGACAGACTCCACAAGAAAGATTCTCCACTGCTGGCCGTGAACATGGAAGGGCCATGTGTCAAGGAATGCAGGCAGCCTGTAGGGGACAGCGAGAGGTTAGGGGCCTTAACCCCAACTGCAGGGAACTGAATTCAACCACAGGCACTGAGCTGGGAGAAGGACCCCCTGCTCCAGATGGGACCCAGCCCTGGCCCACACTGTGACCTCAGCCAGGGGAGGCCCCGAGCGGAAAGCAGTCTACGCTGTGCCGGGACCCTGAGATCTGCAGACCACAGGACCACACGTGGGTGCTGGGAGCCCCGCAGGGTTGGTGGGCTGCTGCACAACAGCAGAAGCCTGGGTTCCTCTGTCACCCCTGCGGTGCGTCTGTCACCGCCACAGTGACCTTCCTTACTGGGCAGTGATACGGACTCACTGAAACTCATCCCGGGGCCCTGGGCCACATCTTTAAACGTGACTGGGATGCAAAGGCCTGTGCCCACCAGACACACGTGTGCATGCACACACACACACACACACACACACACACACACACACACACACACTCCCTAAAGAAAGAAACAGGTATGTAGCTTTTGGAAACATGGCCAAACTGTGAAAAGATCATAAAACCAGTTACATGTATTTAGAAAAGTAACTCAGTTACATTTGCTCTGCTACAATATAAAAAATTCAAACTTTTAATAAATAATAATAGAAAATCTAGCAGCATTATACCATCTGGGGTTAAGTTCTACAACTACACCTAAATCCTCTTTTTCTGCATTTTTATTCACGGTATTGAAACTTAAATTTCAATGAAATGCAATATTGAGACCAGTTTCAAGGGAACTTCAATTCTGGCCTCATCTGAAGGAGTGAACCCATTGCCCCACGTGGCACCACCGTTCCCACGTCGGCCGGGCCGCCCTGCTCGCTGAACCACTGTGGGTCTCAGCCCAGCGCACTGCTCACTTCCCACCACTCCAAACGCCACATATGCTTCACGACCACTGGAAACAGCTTCCTGCTCCTTATTCATTAACTTAACTCACATGTATCCAGTACCTACAAGGTGCAGTAGGAATGGTGGGAAATGAGAAGTGTTTTTCCAAGGGAAGTTGGCTGAGTAAGGTAAATTTGCTCAGTGGAGTGTCACACAGGCATAAAAAATGGGTGTGGAAGATCTCCATGAGCAGTCTGACCTGATACTGTTCCAGATGTATCTCTGTTGCCACAAAACGTCTCTATACTCGTATATACAGTAAGAGAGAGATGTTGCTTTTTAAAAAGGCATTACGTATAGCTGCCTATCTTTTGCTTAAGGAAGAAAGGAAATAAGAAAGCACAGGTATCTGCTTATCTTTACAAAAAATGAGTTCGGGAAGGAGAAACCTAAAACACGAGTGGACTGAACACGAGTGGTAGAAGCGAAGGGACAGATAGCAGGGCGAACGGAAGGGGGGCGGTGACTTTTTTCTGAGGGTGCCTTTGTGAACAGCTTTTGCTGTTGGAAACCTGTTAATGTGCCACATGTTCCAGAAATACAGGTTATGCACAAAGGCTAGGAAGGTGGGAGAATTCTGCAGCTAAAAGCAAACTGAGACAAATAACTGCAATTGTATTTCAAACAAATGTCACTGCATCAGAGAAGGGAGCAAAGAAAGAGCAATTATCAAATCTACGGACACAGAATTTGCCTATAACCCGGCTTGACTGGCCTCCTCCCCACCTCCAAACTGTGTGTGGGCTCCCAGGTAGTAGCTGAAGTCTGTGTTTAAGGTCACCCTCCCATGGCCTCAACCCCCTGTGGTTCCAGCAGCACTTGCAGTCAGTCTCCATCCCTTACTTATGTGTCTGTTTTTCGGCCTTAAGTGAACACGACAGAAATGCACACGTTATCCTACTGAACTTTCCCTCCTTCGTTCACGGTCACTTGCCTAGTATTACAATGTCTCCTTTTTAAAAAATGTGGCTGCATATGGTTATTGGAAAAGTTGTTTTGGTCTTGGAAGACTAGTAATCCCCAAATACATACGAATCTACAACTGGTTTCTCTCTCCCTCTGTCCCCGCACAGGTGCCCACAAAACCAGGTGTTGACAGCAAGCTGGGGCTATGAGTTCTAAGTGCGTCAGACGTGGCAGCTAGTGGCACAGGGACACAGGCACTGCCTCCAGAAACATGCAGTGCAGGTGACTTCTTTGTAACTGAATTCTCCATTCTACTCATCATTTCTATTCAGTTTCCCTCACCGCATGTCCCTTAGCTGTTGGTGCCTGATTCGTCCACGGCTTCTGCCCCTGCCACAACGTCCAGTTGTTGCCACCTCTCGCTGGGTCCGAATGAAAGCCTCGAGCCAGTCTCTCCCTTATTTCCAAGTGGGGGTGAACCGTGGGATCCAAAGCCGTGTCAGCTAGAAGTTTGTACAAACTGAACGTGAGACAACTCGGAGCGTGCGCCATTCTCGTGAGAAAAGTTATCTGTGGTTTTACTTTCCTGATCGGGCTCGAGGAAATCAATGCTGTCGGCTCCAAGTTGTTTATTTACATCTAGATTCACAAAGATTTGATGGATGACAAGTATTATTTTGTGTATTTTAAATCATGCTTAATCAGAAAATATATACATATTTCAACTATTTTTAAATATTTTGAAAAACTAACATCTAACATCATATTTTATGTGTATTTACTTTTATATGTTTATGTTAATATTATATCTTTTTCTTGCTTAAATCCTTGAATAGTTGACAATGAAAATAAAAAAGAAAATAAGTTTAAGTTGCTAAGAACACAATTCTTTTTTTTTTTAAAGATTTTATTTTTATTTTATGTTTTAGAGAGAGGGGAAGGGAGGGAGAAAGAGAGGGAGAGAAACAGCAATGTATGGTTGCCTCTCACATGGCCCTCACTGGGGACCTGGCCCGCAACCCAGGCATGTGCCCTGACTGGGAATCGAACCGGGACCCTCTGGTTCCCAGCCCGCGCTCAATCCACTGAGCTACACCAGCCAGGGCAGAACACAATTCTTTTAAGACATTATTAAATAATTGGGGTATTTTTATTAATTAAAAATATATGGAAAACAACCTTCATAAATTTCCTTATCTCCAAGTGGAATATTTAAAATATTCTTATATGAGCTGTGACTAAACACAGGAGAACGAGCATCTGAGAGAGGGTGCTCTTGGGACCCTCGCCGGGATGACTGGAAAATCTAACTTGTACACCAACGAGACGCTGGCCAAGCCCCCAGGTGACTGGGCCATGCTGGGGGCGGGGCAGAACGGTCCCGGGGGTGCGGGCTGCGGGGTGCCAGAGCCTGTCCCTGGAGAGGCCCTGGCATTTCAGGGCTAAGGATTGGCTGGCAGGGCAGTGCAGCGTAGGTAATCACTTCTTGTGTATCTAAATCTCTCTGAACATTCAGGTGGGAATTGTTTCATTAAATGTTATCCTTTCCACACCATAAAGTTTCATTAAATGTTATCCTTTCCACACCACAGATTAATCCCTGTCCTGTACCTATCCCTTGTGAATCTCAAAAAGGACTTGTGAAGATTAATCATTTAATTGTGTGAACTGGTGAGAGATGGTTCTCCCCTGGCCCTTTGAGAAGCCCAATTATGCCCAGCCGCACTCAAGAGATGCATTTTAACGAGTTAACTTATTGAACAACTACTATGAGTTTGGCACTGCGCTCGGCAGTGTGAGTGGGGATAAAGAAAGACTGTAAGGCAGTCTCTGACTTCAGGGAATTTAGAACCTAGTTAAGTAAATGAAACTCTGACCTGATCTCAATCGCCCCCAGGCCTGGGAAGAAGAGCTCAGTGGAAGAACAGCTCAGAACAGCTCGTCTGGAGGGACCCCGCAAGCTCTGTCCCCCGCCCCCCGCCCCCTCGCCCCCTCGCGCCCCAGCCTTCACCACCTCTGCCCCCTGCAGTGAGGTCCCATGTTGCCACGTGTGGAGTCTGACCTGAGCGAAATCGGGCATCCGGATTTTTGTGTGTCATCGACCATTTTTCAAATCTTGACACCCAATTCAAGGTTTGTATTTTGAAAACTATCTGCGGGGCGGCCCCAGCACACCCACAGGGTGCCGCGGGCGGCGGATTCGGCGCTGTGAAGACACAGACATGAAACAGCAGCAATAACCGCAATGCCACATGATCAAGCAGCACATTAGCTGCTCCAAACCACATGTGCCTATGAGAAAAAATGACAGCGGGTGTCAGAGTGGATGGTGATGCAGAAAAAGGGAGCCCCCGAAGTGAATTTTGGAGGAAACTATTAAACCTTAGACTATAGAAAATTAAAAAATAGAAGTTTACTGACATGTCAAGGTTCATTATGGTCTCATGTATGAAAACATACCCTAAATGAAGAAGAAAAGTCTAGAAAGCGTCGCAAACATTAAAGAAAACAACCTTCAAACCAGGTGAGTTGTGAGCCACACCCAACATTACTAACGGGGTATTTCTCCTTCAGTAGTTTCAGAGGATGACTATGAAAATGGGAATCCTCGTTGCCTTCAGCATGTGAGAAACAAAAAGTAGTTATTGTTAATGCATTTTGAGGTCAAGAGGTGTATACAGACCAGAATGATGACCCTAACATTTGCTTTTAGGAGGTTTTGAAATATTAGTCAGTCTGGGAAGCATGTGCAGATGAAAATTAAGAATTAAACGCTCCTTGAAAACGTCCTTGCCCTGGAAGTGCCTGGCCTGCACTGGGCCCGCTCCCGGGAGGAAGGAGGCGGACTCCTGCTTGAGATGGGCACCCGCGGCCTCCTGGTCCACCCCACCACCAGGGGCCGCATCCCATGGGCCTCTGTGGTTTGCAGCCCCTCAAGGTCAGGACGCACCTTCCAGACCGCCACTTCCTGATCGATGGAGATGCAGCCCCAGTGGAGTGAAGAATAATGTTCATGTATCTTTGCCGAGAAAGAGAAGTCAAAAATAGAAGGGGGAAAAAAGCTTTTTTTGTGTGGGAAGAGAGAAATCGGAACAAGATTGGTTGGATAAAAGATTGATGAAGAGGTATTCAATGCTTGCAGGGAAAAAACTTGTGAAAACAATTGATGTCAGGAAGCCTTTGATAAGGCACTCAAACATGCCATTTTAATATTTATCGCTTGCAGGGAAATGGATCGGCATCGCTGGCATGATGAGGTCATGAACGAAGAGATTGATGCAGGCAAATTCATTATTTCTGCTTCTGTTCTTTCTATTTTGATATTAGTTTATTTTCCCCCCAATAAACTATCCTATTACATCCCTCCTCACTTCTGCAATTTTTTTTGGTAATGTAATTTTCTTGTCATCTTCTATAAAACACTAAGGCACCCATCTGCTGTAAGGTAGGGATAAAAATAGCTTCCTTTAGAAGCAAACGCTGCTCTAACCAGCTAAGGATTTATATTGGAAACCATATGAAAGATAAGTCAATTCTCCAGGGGCCCTTTATCAAATTAACTTTTCTGGTGCAGGGGCAGCCTGCCTGCCTTGAACTTCTTCACCTGTGTGCGTTAAACAGAACTGCAAGTGCGAATTAATGGAGATTTGGTCAGTCATACAATACTATTGTCTTGTTTTTCTCTTCATTGTGTACTTACTCAACTAGGAGAGTTTAATGCAAATACTCTAAACTCAATTTATTCAAGTCAAGAAAATAAAAATGAAAAAATCAGAATAAATGAGGCAATTTAGTCAAACACCTAAAAAGACCTCTGGCTGATCCTGGGGTCTCAGAGATTGAATTCAAGGTCAGCCCACGGCCTCACGCGCGCCCCCTACTGCTCAAGTGCAGGCCCTGCAGCCACCCGTGGAGACACTGCAAAGCCGCCTCCCTCACCCGTGTCCCCACCAGATCCCCACCCTGGGAGACCTGGAAATCCATGGCACAGGGTCAGGGCAGCCACCTAACTGATGTCTCAAAGCAACCGTGCAGTCATTTGGAGGGCGCATCGCAGATCCGCAAGGCGTTTTCCCTCACGCGGTAGAAGCAGCTTCAGAAAACACTCTCCTCTGCACTGTGAGTGGGGGCCCAACGTAATCACAAAGGCCCTGGTTGCTGGGCAGGGGGTCGGAGTCGGGGACAGCTCCGTGCGGAGGGAGGGAAGCAGCGGCCTGAGTGAGGCCGGGCCTGGAATGCCAGACAGAGGTGTCCCCTGGGAGCCCCAAAGGGCCAGCACACAGAGGCTCCCCTGGAGTGCCTAGGGAAGGGGAGGGAGGGGGGGGGTCTGGGGGCGGGGGAGGATGCAGCTCTGCGCATGCTCCAAACGTCGCTTTGTGACTACCTTTGGAAATCCGATTTCCAGAACCATAAGAGAACAAACTTGTATTTTAAGTCACCAAATGTGTGGTAATTTTTAAAAGCAGCAATAGAAAACTATACAGTGATGGATACATAAAAATGTTATGTATAATTCAAAGGGAACAGTGAATTCAAACAATGGACATACTTTTAGGTTAGTGTAAGTTTGAAATACCCATACCAGAAATTTTGGCATGTTATGACATATTTATTAATAAAAATAAGGGTGTCATCCTTAAGTTTCCAGTATTAAGGGGGAATTTAAAATCATTGAACCAAAAAGGTTGTCTGGCAACCACCTAGCTCTCTTTCTGTCCCCTGACAATTTTTACTTACAATATATAGAAACTGAATATTGTAACTGCTGTAGTTTTCAAAAAGAGCCCTGGCTGGAAATGAATAGCAAGGTCAAAGGCGGCAAGCCGGAAGTTCGTGGGTGAAACGAAAACTAAGAATGATTAGGAGGCTCAGACCACAGGCTAGGATGAGAAAGGCCCCTGCTGTCCATTCCCAGCAGGCGAAGGCTGATGGGTATTTAATACCAGCTGCCGAAGTGAAGTTAAAACTCTATTTATTGGGCATCTTACCAACAAGTTGAGTTTGCACTTAAGTCTCTTTGCTAACGTGGCAACTAATTTTTCTGTGACACCTGAAGTATTGTTACGCTGGCTCGAAGGACTATTGATGTATAACTGTGAGGCTCGAAGTATTTTTTCCTAAAAACACATTTGCTAAAATGCTGATCGTAGAAACAGTGTTTGCGGACAGCGGTGCGTGACGCTTCATGGGAGAGGGGTTTTACCTGGCAGCACCTGATAATGAACTCACAACAACGGCACTGATCTGGAGCTAATGAGCGGAACTTGTCAGAAGGGCTGTGAGGGTCTTGTAGGCGGGAGCACAGCTAACGGGTCCCCCTCGCGAGGTTCACCTTCCACATGAAAGTAAAGGTGACTGAGAGCGCACTCTCCTCATCTGTTTAGATGAAACCACGCGGGGTACTGTTCCTACGTTTTCCCAGTGATTAGCGCCAGAAGACGCCCCGTGCCCTAAATCCTCCCTGAGGGGGTCGGGGGGGCCTGCCCTCCTCTGCAGGATCACACAGCACCCACCCGCCTGCTCCCCCAGCACAGCTGCACATGTATGTGTTCTGTTCTCTGATGTCATTTTTTCTCATGTTCCATTATTCTTTTTCCTTTCTTGTCTGCTTCTCTGTCCTGAACAATTCTCCAAAGATTCCGCAAGCATCCATTTTAAGCTTCGCAGACCCAAACGACAAAGTGCACAACCAAGGTTCTTGCTGGTGCATATGTACACACACCACACACACACGTACACTCACGACACACACACTATTCATATATGTACAAGTAGGTTTATGTACAAAAATGTTGCTTCCAACACAGAACCATGCATGCAGGTAAACACTTAGAAGTCGTCAGCATTCAACCGAGCAGAGGAAAACCTCGATTTGTCAGGATCATCTCTTGAAAATGCAGTGTTTTCTCTCTTAATGCTGCTGCCCTGCCGCAGCGGGTTCATCCTGAGAGTTTCACCTGTGCCTTAGCCCTCGGCCCGGGTTCCGCACGAGCCTTGGGATTCTTGTTACATGGCCTTTCTGTAGCCAGCCTCTCCCACCAGACTGGCTGGCCTCTGTGTCTCCCCGATTTCCATTATTCTGCTCTCATCCCGGTTGCCCTCCCTGGACCTGGCGTGTGCTCATTTCTCCAGCCCTTCAGGAGCATTGGGAATTCCCGTTGGAGTCCCCTGGGTTTTTCTACCCCACCTGACTTTATGGCCTCCTCACATGAGGGGAGCACGTACCTAGTCCATCATCCCACGCCCTCACTGACAGGCGACCCTGGCGACACACCCTGCCACCTGCGTGCGCCAAGCCGTTGGCGCACCGTCGCTAATTCCTCCTCGGGAGGAGCGCAGAGAATGGCGGGGATGACACTCCTCTACCAGTCCCAGAGAGTGACACCACCCTCTGCGGGGCCTCCAGGAAGCTGACTCACTTAAGTGGCTGTTGATATTTTAGGGGGCATAGTGCCTTTGAGGGTCAGCTAAAAGCTGTGAGTTCTTTCTCAAAAGATGTGCACACGTGTGCCGTAATATTTTACATAACATTTCAGAGGGCTCGGGAACTTCCCTTGAAGTGCGACTCCGGAGCTCCTATAGGTCTCGGACATTTGGGTTGGGAACAACCACGTAGCTACATTTAAATTATTCAGTATACACATTACTTGGAGATTAATGTCACACACAGTAGATGCTGGAGAAATGACAATTTGAAGGGTGTCATTTAACATGGATGATAGCATATATAGACCTTAAAAGTCTCTTGATTGAGCTATACTATCTGACAAAAGAAATAATTGTTCACGCATTTAAATAAAGGTGAATTTTTGTATTGAAATGAGGTGACATTGATTTTTCTAGTTGTGGTAAAACACACGTACTGTGAAATTGACCATCTTAACCATGTTCAAGTGTACAGTTCAGATGCGCTGAGTGTGGTCACTCTGCTCTGCACCCAGGCTCCAGAACGTTCTATCTGGCAGAACCGAAACCCTCTCAACACCACCTCCCGTGGCCCCGGAAACTACCGTCCTCCTTCCCCGTCTACCGTGCTGGAGACTCTGGACGCCTCATGGACGTGGAATCACACAGCGTCTGTCTCTCCCGTCCTTGACTCATGTCACTAGTGCAAGGTCGTCCGAGTTGCAGCACGGACCGGAGTTCCCTCCCTTTTCAAGGCTGCATTGCATTTCCTCCCGTGCACAGTGCACACTTCATTTGCCCGCTCGTCCACCCAAGGGCGCTGGGTTGCTCCCACCCTTCGGCCAGTGTGAAGGGCGCTGGGATGAACGTGGGTGTGCATAATTCAACGTCTAACGCAGAAATCTTACTGCTTGTGTAACAGCTGTTGTGCTCGATATTTTCAGATTTAAGTTTTTAAAATACTTCAAATCAGGTTTATTGCTAGGCTTACCATCACGCAGAAAAACACACAAAGCAACTCAATGGATTGTCACAAAGTGAACAGTCGCATAACCCACCCAAGTAAAGACACAGAGAAGGGTCCAGAGGCTTACCTTCTAATGAGTGTTTACAGCATCACACTTCAGTGTATCTGGTGTCCCCGTTAGGATGCCAGGGAGGCGTTGTTAATACTACTCCCACGTTGAGTTGAGTGAAGGGAAGCTTAGAGAATGTCGTACAGTGCCACACAGCTAACAGGTGACAGAGGTGGATTCTAAGGACCATCCTCTTTGTGCCACGCCCCCACAGCTGCTGGGACTGGGCACAGGCCAGCTGGCCACTGAACCACATCCGCCACACTAAACACACTGCCAGAGGCATAAATCCGATGTTTGCTTCATGGACACGTTGTTTACCCTTCTGACGGTCTTCACAGTAAGTGCCACCTCCACTCCCTTCCCCCTGTGGGGTGCCCGAAGCAGACACATCACCACTTCTTCCTCTGACCCCTAACTGGCTAAAGAACGCGAGCACCTCCCCGAGAAAAGTCGTCCCAGGGCTCCTCTTGAGACCCTCACTGAAACGGGCCCCTGGACTCCCTACTTCCTGCCTGTCCCCCCGTGCCACCCTCGTTTGTCACGGCGCCTGGCAACACGAGGGCCTGCCAGAGCTGACGTGGTATTTTAGATGTTCACCATCTACTCCAATGACACAGTCCGTTCTTGCCTTCAACGAATATTTCTCCAGAACTTCCACATGCCAGAAGGCCCCTGACCACACTGCCTCCGACCAGACTCTGATCAGTGCAGGGACGGTGACAGGCACAGGCGTGAGCCTGGCCACCCTGTTCGCCCATCCTGAGCTTGGGACCAGCCACAGCCTGGCGCTTCCTCACGGACTCCGGCCACGCCGGCCCTTCCCATCCTGCCAGGACTGGGTTTTCGAAACCGAATCCTCACACTCTTCTCATGGACCCCCAAGTTTCACTGCAACGGTCTTCTAGGATTGGCATGTTGGTTTGTCAACAGAATCCAGTGATATTTTAAAATGATTTTTGTAGGCTTTAAAGGTTAAATATTGATCTGTTTAAAAGAATCCCTTCCTCTTTTATATACCTCTTTCTCCTTAAAAAAAATAAATAAAATAAAATCTTTAAAATTCTTCTCCATCATGGTTTGCTCATGGCAGTCATTACGACTTCTTCGCAAACAGAGCCCATTGGCACCAGGAGCAACAGAAAAGAAAACGCAAGTTGGAAACCTAATGTTTCCTTAGACTGAAATCTTTTTATTTCTCATGTGCTGAAAATCATAATGGATCTGACTTGATAACAGTTTTTCAAAACAAGAAACTTGTTCTTGAAGTGGCTTAACTTGGCTAGAAAATACCTGGAGGGTCAAAGGGAATGTCTCATTCTATTAGTTCAATGAATACGGTGAATGATTCAGCAAGTCTGAAGCAGCCGTTTCAAGCAGCTGGGACAAGTCGTGAAGATTATGATGAATGGAAAGGCGCCAGTCACCTACACCCAGCTGTCTCAGGAGTAAGCTCGCTGTCACATGTGGTAAACAAAAAAGACAAGGCATTAAGTTAAATTTGAATTTCAGATTTGTTGTTCATGTGCAATCAAATTTAACTGGGTGTAAATTTCATTTTATTTGTTTGTTTTCAAGGAGAAAGAAGTGTATGCAAGAGGAAATGACTGTTTTAAAAGACAAAATTTTAACTGTTACAGCCTACAACAATCTTTTAAAAACACCATCGGATTCTGCTGACAAACCAAAACACCGATCCGGCTGCCAGCCCCGTGCGACACCCTCCTGCACGGCAGTTATTAATGAACAGAGACAGGAATACCAGAATTCTTTTTCTCTGCAGAATTCATTACCTGCAAACCAGGTATATAATTTTGTAATTTGATATTTGACATCTACTAAATTAGAAGTCTGTTGTTTTTCCTAAAATTGCTTAAAAATAGAAGGGGCATAAGACCTCTGAAATGTCAACTATAATGCTTTTACTCTGTGCAGTCATCTTTAAGCATTTGTATGGGCAGAAAAGGTCATTTAGTCCACATCTACATATTTAAAATGTCTGTAACACAACATTGATCATTTTAACCATTTTTCGCTACGCCGTTCCACTACATCAGGTGCATTCACATTGCTACGCAGCCATCACCACCTCTTACCCCCCAAACTCTTCATCTTCCCAAACCGAAACTTCATGTCCAGTGCACACAACCGCCCCATCCTCCCCTCTCTCCAATCCCCAGTAACCACTATTCTATTTTCTGTTGTTGTTTTTTTTTTAAGAATTTGACTAGACACTTCATGTAAGTGGAATCTTGTAATATTTGTCCTTTTGTGACTGGCTTATTTCACTTAGCATAATGTCTTCAAGGTTCATCTATGACATAGCGTGTGTCAAAGTTTTATTGCTTTTTAAGGCTGAACTACATGCACGTGCATATATTTGACTAGTAGAGCATAAAAGGGCAGGAATTCTGAGGGTTGATTTCCTCATCTGTAGAGTGGATGTTTCAGTGGTATAGTTAAATGAGTTAATCCTTATAAAAGCTCTATTGAAATATCCAATATATCAGTAGGTATTTAATAAACATGAACTTTCCCAGTAAATATTGTATAGTTCTGTTACAACTAACATCCATTGAGAAAATCAGTATACATTTCAATTCAAATGTACTAAAAATATTAAAACATTTGAAAGTATTAAAGAACATGTCCCAATGTCCTCAAAATAACTTTTACTAAAAAAAAAATTATACCTTTTAATTAGTTCCATTGGTCAAGAAATAGAGTCTTCATTTCATTTATATAAAAAATGATCACTATTTAGAAAGATCTATTTCATAGCATGTGACGTATGACAAAGAATCTGGACACCCTTAAGGGATAATGGGGCATAGGATGAAATTGCTGCATTTACAATAAACTTTCATAAATTATGACATAAATTATAAGACATCTACTATGAGAAGCTATTTTTTGTTTTGATATAAAAATATAAACTATTTTCATATAAAGCAATGGACTGAATTTCTGCTAAATTAACTCTTGTGATTAAAAATAGAAATGGCGAAGTAGCAGTACTTAGAGAAATTAACAATACATACATTCCCATGTATCCCAGAAATCGACCAATGGCACGGAGTAGAGACTCCACATCCATGGGCAACAGATTCTAGACAAAAGTGCAAGGGAATTCAGTGGAGGAAAAAAAAATCTTCTCAGCAAACGGTGCTGAAACAGTTGCACAGCCACATACAAACTAACAAACACCAATAAAGCTTTGCAACACACCAAGCACCATATATAAAGATTAATTCAAAATGAATTTTAGATCTCAGTGTGATGCCAAAAACAATAAAGCACTTCAAAGAAAATATAGGAGAAATTCTTTGTAACCCTGGGTAGTAGGCAAATAGTTCTGAGATAGGACACTACAACCATTATTCATAAAAGAACAAATACAAGTAGCATTTAGTAAAAAAATACATTCTTTTATCTTTGAAAAATACTATTAAGAGCATGAAAAGAAAGAATGGTAGAAGTTATGTGCGAATATATACCTTATAAAACCTTGCATGTAAAATGTTGAAAACTAAAAAAACTCCTCAAAAATAAAAATAGAGGTGGTATCTCATTGTGGTTTTAATTTGCATCTCTCTGATGGCTAATGATGTTGAGCATCTTTTCATATGTCTCTGGGCCCTCTGTATGTCCTTTTTCGAGAAGTGTCTGTTCATGTCTTTTGCCCATTTTTTCATTGGGTTTTTTGTCTTCCTGGAGTGGAGTCATATGAGTTCTTTATATATTTTGGAGATCAAACCCTTGTCTGAGGTATCATTGGCAAATATGTTTTCCCATACGGTTGGTTCTCTTTTTATTTTTATACTATTTTCTTTAGCCCCACAGGAAATAAGTCAATCAGTGAAAGAAAAATACCATGTGATCTAATTTATAAGAGGAATCTAATGAACAAAATAAACTAATGAGAAAAATAGAACCAGAGAAATGGAAACATGGAATGGATTGACAGCTGTAAGAGGGGAGGAGGAAGAGGGGAATGGAAGAAGGAAGGGGAATTGATTAGTCAAAGAACATGTATGAATGGCCTATAGACATGAACAATGGATTGGGGATTGACTGAGGGAGTAAGGGGTGGGCTGAATGGTAGGGGCAAAGGGGAAAAAATGGGAAATCTGTAATAAAATAAACAATAAAAATAAAAAATTTAAATTAGGCATAGTAAGATATTTATGATAAGAAAACAGAACAAGTGTAACAATATACTTCAATAAAAGTTATGTGAATTGAAAAAATAAATAAATAAAATAAATAAATAAAAATAGAAAAGAAACCCCAAAAATGTGTCTTTAAAAGATTTCAAAAGATATTTCATCAAACAAGATATATGGATGGCACATAGGTAAATAAAAATATGTGCATCATCACTAACCATTAAGAAAATGCAGACTAAAACCGTGAGACACACCCTTTGGAACTGCAGAAAAGGAAAAGACTGTTGGCACCAGGAGTTGGCCGGGACACGCGCTAACCGGGAACACAGGGTGGTGTGAACACTTCGTAAAGTTGTTCAGGACATCTATGTATTACTCAAGAGAAGTGAAAGTATACTCTGAAATATTAGGAAGCTGCGCAATATATTTCTAAATCCAAAGGGAAATTCTGAAAACAATAAAAATGAATATATAACATATTAAAATTTGTGGGATGCAGCTAAGAATGAGAAACATCGGTGGGACTAATCACCTATACAGAAAAGAAGTTTCAAATCAGTGACTTTAGGTTTCACCTTAAGAAAATACCAAATTAAATGCAAAGCAAGAATAAAAATGGAAACAATAAAGCTCAGAGTGAAAAGTCAATAGTTAAGAAAACAGAAAAACAGTTACAAAAAGCCAATAAAAAAAACTTGCTCTGTGAAAAGATTAATAAGTTTATACCTCTTGTAAGACTGATTGGGAAAAAAGAGGGAAGACACCGGTTACCAATATCAGAAACGAGAGGCGACACCACTACAGATCATACGGACGTCAGAAGAATAATAGCAGGAGACTCTGAGCAACACTACAACAGCATACCCACACCTGGCAACTTCTGTGAGAGGGAAAATTCCTTCAAAGATGAAGAAAAACTACAAAATCTCAGGCAATAAAAGGAGAAGATCTGAAGAGTCCTGTGTCTATTAAAGTAACTCAGTTTGTTTGGGGAAAAGAAAACTTTTCACAAAAAAACTCCAGGCTCATTGTCTTCAGTGACGCATTCAGTCAAGTATTTAAGTAAGAAACAACACCAATTCTACACAAATTCTTGAGAAAATTGAAGACAAGGAGATAGTTCTCAACTTGCTATTCTTTTTTACCCAGAATTACTTGGATACAAAAATAAAACAAAGATAGTATATGAAAACTATTCATTGTAACACATTCACGGACTGAAAAAAAGAAAGCATATAATTATCTTAACAGATTTAACATAAAAGCATTTTACAAAATCCAACACCCATTTCTCATAAACTCCCACAGCAAATTAGGAAGAATAGGGAACTTTTTCAACCTCATAAAGAGCATCTATGGAAAACTGCAGCTTGCATCAACCTTACTCATGAAAGGCAGTGATTCCCCTGTGAGATCAAGACCTTTACATTCATTCCCAGCATTCCCACCCAAAGGGTCCTGGAGGCCACAGCCAGCACAACCAGGCAACAAAAATAAACCGAGGACTTCATGATTAGAGAGAACAAAGTGACACTGTTTTACTTCCAAATGACAAGATTGCCTCCATACACACTCCTATAGAATCAGCCAAAAAAACTGCTGGAACTAGTAAGTGAATTTAGCAAGATTCAAGTTACAACACCAATATAAAAAATATCTAAAAATGAAATAACAACAACACCACATACAATAGAATAAAAGTTTTAAATACTCAAGAGTAAATTCACAAATATTTTGTGAGAACCATACATTAGAAAGTGCAAAATATTGCCAAGTTAAATTAAAGAAGATCTAAATAAATGGAGTGTTACATCACCATGTTCTAAAACTAAAAGATGCAGTATTTGTTAAAATGTCAATACTTCCCAAAGTGATCTATAGATTCCCGATCAAAATCCTAGGAGGAATATGGTAGGAAATGAAAGGTAATTCTAAGGTTCATATCAAAATACAAAAGACCCAGAGTAGCCAGACGACTCTGAGAATGTAGACCAGAGGTGGAGGTCTAGCAGCTCCTGATTTCCGATCTTATTACGAAGCCACAGTGACCCAGACAATGACCCTGGCGTCCCGCTAGACAGACAGGTCAATGGACACAGTGACGGTGGGCTCACTGTGCACATACATGGGCAGTCAGTGTTTTACCACAGTTCGAAGGCAATTCAATAGATTGTGAATAACTTTTTCAACAAATGGTGCTGGAACAATCGGATATGCATTGTAAACATAAACTTTAATCTATATCTTATACCATATATGAAAATTAACCCAAAATGAATCATACACACAAATGTAAAACCTAAAACTGGAAAAAATTACATATAAAATATAAAAAATACCCTCATAACCTTGGTTTATGCAAAAATTCCTTAGACATAACTCCAAAGTGAGATCAGTAAAAGAATAAATTGATAAATCAGAGGTCATCAAAATGCAAAACTTCTCTTTGATAGGTACAGTTAAGGGAATGATAAAACAAGACAAATACTGGGAGAATAGCTTTGCAAATACATTTGGTATATCCAGAAGTATAAGAACTCTTTGAATTTAACAATAAGGAAACAAACAACCTAATTAAAAACACTGGGCAAAAGAACACTTTGCCAAAGAAGATACATGTGACGAATTAGTGCATGAAGGATGCTCAACATCATCAGTCATTGGGGAAATGCACTTGGAAGTGATGAGATGCCACTGCAATCATTGGCTAAAGTTAAGAAGACTAACTGCACAAAATATTTGCGAGGATGTGGAGGATCAGGCACTCGCATGCCCCGATGTTGGGAATATGAAATAGTGACCCTTCTGGAAAAGAGTTTGGCAGTCTCTTGAATTTAAACATACACCTACCACATGATGCAGCTAATCTAAAAATCGAAGCACATGTGTATTCAATGATGTATCTACAAAGAGCATAGTAACTCTACTTATAACAGTGTAAGAGCCAAAAATTGGAAAAAAAAAAAAAACATCTATCAGTAGGTGAGCAGGTAACCACGTTGCAGCCAGTTAATACACACAAAAAGACACGCCGAGCCGTTGGAAGGAACGATACACCAATGGCACAAAAATAACTGAGCTTAATGAAACATCCAGACTGAGGAGTGTGTCCTGCATGGTTCCAAGGACACCCAATTGTAGAAAATGTGAGCAATCTAGAGTGGGAGGGAGCCAATCCACAGTGGCCTGGGGGTGGGACAGAGCCAGGGCAGGCAGAAGGAAGGCCTCGCAAAGGGCACAAGGACATCTTGTGAGCAGCGTGTCTCCTCACCCCCTTGCCCTGGTGGTCTTCTGGTCATGGACGTGTGTTAACACCTACAAGGACATGCACTCTGGATGTGGCAGTTCACTGTGTGCCAGTTACACCTCAGTAAATCCGAAAAGAACCCAGCCCAACTACCAGTTCTGCTTGTTTGCTTTTCATGGATAAGACAGCAGTAGGAAAATGGGCCGATCAGGAGAACCTGGAAGTCATTACTGCACCAGCAGTGCCCGGCGGGTGGCGTGCAGGGTGCGTGGAAGTTCGGTTCATTCACGTTACATGGTACATATACACGGCAGGCTTTTATACGTGTGAAATAATCAACAGAACAACTCCTGATCCTTTCACGCGATCCATATGACCTCATTTCACAATGCATGTATGTGTGCGTGTGTATGAGCACATGGTGACAGTGTACAACATGGATGAAGGGACAAAAATAATCAAACAGAAAACCATCTGCTGTGAACCCAGGATGATAATGGGCCATGAACTAGTACATATGATTAATTTATAATACTTTGCATCTGCTGTGAAAAATAAACAAACAAAATCACTGGTGTTTAAATCCACTGGGTGATTTCTCAGTAGCTTAATTTTAAAATCAAAATGAGCATGCAAATCTAAGCAGACCTAGGGTATTTTAATTTGGAAACAGTACGCCCATATATACATAAAAATTAACATTATTTTCAAGTTAAATGATTTCAGAAGGCGATGCTTGTTTTCGACAACTTTATTAGTGGCAGCTGAAGGGCGGGTTGGCTGCAGCCCTCAGGCCATGGCTGCTGGGGAAGTTGAGGCTCTCAGCGGACGCTCCCTGAATGTAAAGGTCCAACAGCTTTTCTTCTCTGACATTCTGTGTGGGTGGTTAACACAAGTGACCGATTCTGACAGTCAGAGTCACCAGATACTTTCTCCTTTAAGGGCTGTAGGCTATTGACTATCTCCACTTCCCTGCGCCTCTTCTCTCAGTCCCGGGTAAGACGAAAAGCTCTCTGGACTGTTTTTCTACCCATCTGAAGGGAAATAGCCTCAATTTACTATGAACATGGCCATGGCTGGCTAGGGGCCTGACCTTGGGGGGTCAGCAGCCACTCCCAACACTTCTTTTCTGTGTTCCCAGGCTCAAGCTCTACCTGGATGTCAAGCCCAGGGTGTGACCCCGTGTGATGTCCAAGGCCTGAACCAGCCCCACACTGTGGGGTCAGCAAGACCAGCCAGCCAGGTGGACATGCTGTTCCAAGTTTATGATTTTTGTATCTCTTCTAGATAACTATTAGTAGTTATTTTTTCTTTTTTCTTTTATTGATTATGCTATTACAGTTGTCCCATTTCCGCCCCTTCCTCCCCTTTATTCCCCTCCACCCCACACCCCTCCCACATTCCCCACCTTTAGTTCATGTCCATGGGTCATAAACATGAGTTCTTTGGCTTCTATATTTCCTACACTATTCTTAACCTCCCTCTGTCTGTTTTCTACCTACCATTTTTGCTACTTATTCTCTGCACCTTTTCCCCCTCTCTCCCCCTACCACTCCCCTGTTGATAACTCTCCATGTCTTATATAAATTCCTTTAACATTTCATATAATAAACGCTGGGTGATGATGAACTCCTTGAATTTGACCTTATGAGAAGCACTTTATCTGCCCTTCCATTCTAAATGAAAGTTTTGCTGGATAGAGTCATCTTGGATGTAGGTCCTTGCCTTTCATGACTTGGTATACTTCTTTCCAGCCCCTTCTTGCCTGCAAGGTCTCTTTTGAGAAGTCAGCTGACAGTCTTATGGGCATTCCTTTGTAGGTAACTGTCTCCTTTTGCCGCTTCTAAGATTCTCTCCTTATTTTTAATATTGGGTAATGTAATTATGATGTGCCTTGGTGTGTTCCTCTTTGGGTCCAACTTCTTTGGGACTCTCTGAGATTCCTGGACTTCCTGGAAGTCTATTTCCTTTGCCAGATTGGGGAAGTTCTCCTTCATTATTTGTTCAAATAAGTGTTCAATTTGTTACTCCTCCTCTTCTCTTTCTGGCACCCCTATAATTTGGATGTTGGAACATTTAAAGATGTCCTAGAGGTTCTTAAGCCTCTCCTCATTTTTTTGAATTCTTATTTCTTCATTCTTTTCTGGTTGAATATTTTTTTCTTCCTTCTGGTCCACACTATTGATTTGAGTCCCAGTTTCCTTCCCATCACTATTGGTTCCCTGTACATTTCCCCTTATTTCACTTAGTGTAGCCTTCATTTTTTCATCTAATTTGTGACCAAATTCAACCAATCCTGTGAGCATCCTGATTACCAGTGTTTTGAACTGTGCATCTGTAGGTTGGCTATCTCTTCATCACTTAGTTGTATTTTTTCTGGAGTTTTGATCTGCTCTTTCATTTGGGCCATTTTTTTTCTTGGTGCACCTGTTACGTATAAGGGGAAGAGCCTTAGGCATTCACCAGGGCGGGGCAACCCATGTGGCTGCTTTGTGACACTGTCTGTGGAGGAGGGGTCCGAGAGGGAACAGTGCCACTTCCTCTGCTGTCAGCCAGCTTTCAGTCACTTCCCCCGCTACCCACAGCAAAGTGGGCCCTTCTGTGCTGATTCCCCGGGTGGGTGGGTTTGTGTACATTCTAGGACCCTCTGGGGTCTCTGCAACGAACTCCCCTGTGAGGCTGGGAGTTCCTCCTGCTGCCTCAGTCCCCACAGGTGTTTTCAATCTGTGGTTTGAGGCTTTATATCCTTGCACTGGAGCCCTGGGTTGTGGGTCTGTCTCACTCCCTAGTTGTTCCTCCCGGTTTATCCGCGTGCGAATGTGGGACCGCCCACTCCACCAGACACCACCTTGCTGCTAGCCCTCTCTGCCTGGCTGCCCATCTCCACCCTTCCTACCAGTCTGGATGAACGTGTCCTCTTTAACTCCTTGTTTGTTGGACTTCCATACAGTTCAATTTTCTGTCAGTTCTGGTTGCTTTTGCTTTTAAGTTTGTTGTTGTCCCTTTTTTGGTTGTGCGAGGAGGCACAGTGTGTCTACCTACGCTTCCATCTTGGCTGGAAGAACAGTAGTTATTTTTAAAATATAAAAAGTACTTGGGGGAAATAGATCTAGATAGGATTGGTAATTTCTTTAAAAATAATTGTTTTGAAAGTTATTCTACATTCTTCAGCCCTTCAGAACTGACTTTATGACATTTTTAAATACTATTTCCACAGGGAAAGAGACATATTTGGAAAGAAGAAGACAACATTAAACCGTACACATTTTAAATTGGTTGAAAACCTATTTTCAGAGACTTTAAATCCGAAATCATTATGGGGATCTTTTCAAACATCCATAATCATAAAAACTCAGTCCATGTATAAAAACAGATTTCTATGTGTGTGGTGTCCACTGTACAAGGGGACACAGCTGTCCATAGCTCAGCAACACAGAAACACTGATCTAAGACCATCCCCGCAGAAGGTCGAGACCCCCTCAGCTATGGAGGGGTCATTGTAAACCCAACGCACAGGAGCTCAGGTCCTCTCAGTAGAAAGCTCCATGGGGAGCAGATGAGGCTGTGAAGCAAAAGGAAGCCTGCATCGTTTGAACTGCAGTATTGTTAAAGTTATGCCAAATTAGGGCGAAAATTCATAGTGACAATGGAAGACAACTCAAAGTACAAGAATCGCAAGGTAGAAAGGTTTTTAAAGAAACAATATGAAAGGTTCCCAGGAATTGGGATTCAGAGAAAATTCTCATGCAGTATTTTTATGTAATGCTTTGTATGATAAATTTACCTAAAGGCTAATCCTAAAGCAATCTGTTTCTGCTTTTATCAACTGCCTGAGGATGAGAAAATATCAATGATTTTAGAAATTTTAAACCTCTTTAATAGAGGCGTGATATTAGCCGAGCTATAATTACCTATAAAGCTACCTCCTGGAGAGCTTCTGGGAGCTGCTCTGCCTGTGGTCTCCGGCACTGACACTTCAAGAGATTAGAAATATCTTCCTTACGAAGATTTCTCTTTTCATCCACAGGAGTCAAAGAAGCTTTGTTAAACAGGCAGAAGAGGAGCTCTCAGTAATCAGTGCTGCTCCGTTTAATTGCCCAACGTTCTGATCTTGGATTAAACACCAGCCTCAGGAGCAGGAAAGCTTCACGGCCAGGTGGGAGTCACCAGCTCATTCACGACGCTTGGGGCGGAGACCCTGTCAGCGTGGGCTCAGCAGTTTCATACGCGAGGCTCCAG